>JAGKTI010000354.1:128499-145105 GCA_018397915.1 Birgus latro
TTGAGGACGTGATGGGAAGCGTTAGGAGAAACACGTTAAGGTGGTTTGGGCATGTGGAGAGGATGGAGAGTGAAAGATTGACGAGGAGAGTGTATGTGAGTGAGGTGGAGGGGGCGAGAGGGAGGGGGAGGCCGAGGATGAGATGGAGGGATGGAGTGGAGAGGTATATGAGAGAGGGGGGTGTGAGTTGGGAGCGTGGTAGTGAAATGGCAGGGGACAGAGTGACATGGAGGCGATTTGTTTGTGGCCACCCCGTTCGGGATTGAGGCGTCTGGCAATAGATTGATAGATAGATAGATACCCGAAAACGTGCTTCTGTACACCTTTAAAGTCACTGAATCAGTTCAAAGATAGGTAAAAAAAAATTTGTTAGTTTTTACGAGATGGTCCTATGTCTCCTTAAGGACTGCCAAGAAAACAACCTGAATCACTGTGTATGTGCTGTCTTGTTTTACCAAATATACTACCAAGGTACGGTTCACTACACAGTACGAAAACTGCAAAATTCATGACTGAATGTACACGCCTGCAGTTTTTCTATCAATGATTTTTATATCTGCGCATAACAAAGCTGCCGCTAACTTTCTTCGTGTTAACCACAAGTAGAATTTTTGGGTGAGAATACGGGAAAACGCATGAATCTACTCATTTCTATCTCTACCGTTGCGACTTGCTTGCACTGGGCAAAATTAAAACTCGCTTTGTATCCCAATATTTACCGAAGTTTGCAATGCTTATTGCTTACACTAATACTATGATCTTACACTGATCATTACCTTTGATATTGACGCCTGGTAAAACACATTTCATGGTTATATGGGCAATAATAACACTGAACGCAAACCCATGCATCCACTGTTTGTTTACAGTTGATAGTCTTTTGTTTTTACTATCCGAAGCTGAACATCACACAACGTAAATTTAGACTAAACTGCAAAGATAAATCAAACGTTAGAGTAACATCTGATCTTATTATTCACAGGTGAGAAGGTCTTTATTTAATTATTGGTTGTATGTCCAAATACTGAATTTCGTCCTTGCCTGTATGTTGAGCTCGTTGCCTCGATATGTCATTTCTCACAAATCTGACAGTGTCTTAGCATTAATTTAGTATTTTCAAAGTGATTGCCTTGTTAATGTTGATTTTACCATCGTCGCTTATATTATCTCTATCTCTTCACAATCGCTCCTCGACGATCACGTGGGTGTGAATTTGAACATTCTCAAACATACTCCACAAAAGTCAGTTCGACACGTTCGTCGTTGTAACACTCAAGTTCTTTGTAAAACTATGCAAAATACGTATGAAAAAAAAAGTGGTGAGTCTCGCCACATACCTTATTCAGCAAAATATACATAACTGTTTCTTATATTATAGTGTCATGCTGTTTCACCTTTCGAACCGACGTTTGCCTATGAAGTTGTACCGTACCCTTACCCCCTGCCCAAACGCGACATACTCTATCCTACCTTTTTTTTTTTTTTTTTTTTTTTATGTGTCCGACTCTCGGCATAGGCTTCATAGCCTGCTATCATGGCCCAGCAGTCCTCCTACATACCATGTCACCTTGCCTGAGTCACCTGTCATTTTCACCACACACCACCCATCCAACCGCAACTTTACCCCACGCCACTCCATCCAACCCTTCCATTTCTCCAGTCCACCCCATACAACCACATCATACTGGGGATGCTCTTCACTACTTGGCCTGTCAAAATCATCCCAAATCCACTCAACCCAGTCATTACCCCATTCCACCTCATCCAACCCCATTATACTCTGTCCTACTTCGCCTGCCAATTTTACCCCCACTCCACCCCAACCAACTCCATCATTTCCAAATTCCACCCAACCAATCCCGCCGTGCCCTACCTCACATAATCTGTCAGTTTTATTACACTCCACCCCACCAACCCACCCCTGAATCACATCTTTTTTTATATTTTTGCCCGGAATCGTGCTAAGTCTGTTCTTCGCACTGCTAAAAATAATTTCATCGGTGCTAAATGTTCTCAATTCTCCAACTCGAATTCTTCTCGTTCCTTCTGGCACCTTACCAAAAACCTTTCTTAACAACTTTATCTCATCATCCTTCTCTCCTTTTTTCTACTCTGATGGCTCTGTAGCTATTTCTTCTACTGATAAAGCAGATCTCTTCGCTCAGACTTTCTCCTCCGATTCCACCTTAGACGATTCCGGTGCTGTTCCTCCATCACTTCCCCCTCTGACTTCATCATGGCTGACATTAAAATTTCTTCAGCTGATGTACAGTATTTTCTGCCATCACTAGCCTCAATACTAACAAGGCATATGGGCCAGATGGAGTCCCTCCTGTTGTCCTCAAAAACTGTGATTCTGTGCTTACACCCTGCCTAGGTAAACACTGTCGCCTTTGTCTATCAACTTGTACTTTTCCTTCTTGCTGGAAGTTTGCTCTCATTCAGCCAGTCTCAAAGAAGGGTGACCATTCCCAACCCTCTAACTATCGTCCAATTGCTTTAACATCCTGTGTCTCAAAAGTTTTCGAGTAAATTCTTAACGGAAAAATCTTAAAGCATTTTCCTATCATAACCTTCTTTCTGATCGTCAGTATGGGTTCCGTCAGGGACGCTCCACTGGCGATCTTCTCACCTACTTTCAGACTCCTGGTCATCCTCCTTGACATCTCAAAGGCCTTCGATCGAGTCTGGCATAAATCTTTGATTTCCAAACTGCCCTCCTACGGTTTCTATCCTTCTATTTGTGCCTTC
Organism: Birgus latro; assembly: GCA_018397915.1. Taxonomy (NCBI): domain Eukaryota; kingdom Metazoa; phylum Arthropoda; class Malacostraca; order Decapoda; family Coenobitidae; genus Birgus; species Birgus latro. The sequence goes on from JAGKTI010000354.1 coordinate 131,251, forward strand.
ATCTCTAGCTTCCTTTCTGGTCGTTCTATAGCCGCTGTTGTAGACGGCCATCGTTCTTCTCCTAGACCTATCAACAGTGGTGTTCCTCAGGGCTCTGTCCTGTCACCAACTCTCTTCCTTTTATTCATCAATGACCTTCTAAGCTGTACATCTAACCCTATCCACTCATATGCTGATGATTCCACCCTTCACCTTTCCATTCGGTTCCGGCAACGTCCATCTCAGCAGTCACTTCAACAAACAAGAGATGAGGCTATGGCACACCTAATGTCTGATTTGGCTCGTATCTCTAACTGGGGTAAAAATAATCTTGTTATTTTTAATGCATCAAAGACTCAGTTCTTACACTTATCAACCAGACAAAATCTTCCACAGGAGTACCCACTGATGTTTAGTAATGTCCAGCTCAGCCCTGCATCATCCTTGAACATGCTTGAGGTTTCATTCTCTCGGGATTTATCCTGGAAAGAACATATTACAGTTCTTGTGAAATCTGCTTCCAAGAGATTAGGTGTGCTAAGCCGACTCCGAACTTTCTTTACCCCTGCACAGTTGTTGACCTTGTACACGGGTTTTATTCACCCCTGTATGGAGTACAACTCTCATGTGTTGGGAAGCTCCCCACATGCAGCTCTTCTCAACAAGGTGGAGTCAAAGGCTTTTCGTCTCATTAACTCTCCTTCTCTTACTGATTCCCTTCAATCTTTGTCTTTTCGCCGCACTGTTGCATCTTTATCTCTCTTCTATCGCTACTTCAATGGTCACTGTTCCTCTGAACTGTCTGCTTGCATCCCTCCACCTCTACGACGGGCACGTAGTACCCGTCTAGCAACAAACTCTCATCCCTTTCCTGTCCAGTTTTCTAATGCAAGAGTTAACCGTTACTCCCAGTCCTTCATTTATGCAACTTGTCAACTCTGGAACTGTCTTCCTCTGTCTGTATTCCCTACTTCCTATGATCTCCAGTCTTTCAAACGCAATGTGTCCAGGCATCTCGAAATGAATAGATCTTGAATTTGGCTCTCTCACATTGTTTTTGTTTTTTTCTTGGAAGGAACAGTAAGCGGACCCATGGCCTTTGGTTCCTTCTTCCTTCCATTAAAAAAAAAAAAAACTAGTGTTGCCATTACAAGTAGTCCACTCAACCTCAAGCAACCCCGGTGTACTCTGCCTTACATTACCCAAGATCGAGAGACTGACATTACTTGTCAGTTTTAACCCGCTCCACCCTCATCTATAGGCCTACACTCCATACGCTACCGTACCTCACCTGACACTTTAACTACACTCCACCCCATATAACCCTCCCATTATCCCACCCGACCCAATCCCTCCATTATCCCCGTACATCCCACCCAACCCCACCATACTCTATTCTGCTCCACCTATCAGTTTCAGTCCACTCCCATCTCACCGTTTCCTACCATCATCCAACTCTTCCCCTCCCTTCTCGGTTAAACTCTACCTCATCTGTGAGTTTTAAACCACTCAACCCCACCCAATCTCCCATGACCCTACTTCACCCCACCAAGCCCCGCCTGCCTCTACCCTACTTCACCTGTCATTTATAACTCACAACCCTAACGTCCCCACACCCCACTCCACCCAACCCAACTCCAGCATGCTCTCCTCTGACATATACGAGTATGTACATTTTTCCTCATTACAACTCACCCAACCCAACCTCAGCATATTCTTCTCGGAAATATATGTAAATTTTTCCTCAACTCACCCAACCCAAATACAGCATTCTTTCCTTTGACATATATGCACATTTTTCCTCATTTCAACTCATCCAACCCACCCTCAGTATACTCTCCTCTGACATATATGTACTTTTTTCTTTACTTCAACTCACCCAGTCCCACCGTTACCTCACCTCAACTCACCCATCATCACCATCTTGTATCTTGCCTTACCAGTTAATCTGATCTCACTCCACCACATCAAACCCCACTATTCTCTACCCATCCTAACCTACTAATGACACCTCAGTCCAGCACATCGAACCCGTTATTCCCTCACTCCATCCCAACCAACTCCATCATTACTCCACTCCGCCTCACTCAGCTCGGCTCTGATTCACCCTACCTCACCTGTCAGTTTTACCCCACTCTACCTAGAGTAGACTGTAGCACTAGTCGAGCAGGGCAGTACTCCCAAGGTGGATGGAAAGCTGATGACAGGGAGAGCTGGAGCTCCCGTTTCATCAGCCCTCAGAACTTGTTCCTGACCATCCCCCTTTGCTGAACCTTTTGTGTCTCGGTAACACAGAGAGTAGACCAGCATGCTCTCCAATACAAGTTTCTCTAACTGTCAACACCAAACTACATGCACGCTATACACTACACTTCCTTTTCAAAATTTGTTAAAATGGCGACTTTAAATCATGCCTCGGAGTCCCCAGGGGGGGGGGGACCATAAATGCCCCCACCATTAGCTCCTCTCCCGGTGACGACTCAAAGAGCTGCCTGGAACCCCTGTCTGACTCACTCCTTCTTCACTTCTGTAACATTCGCGGCCTTTCCTCTAACTTTCGCTCTGTTGAGCACCACCTCTTCTCCTCTAAACCTCACCTTCTCTTTCTCTCTGAGACTCAGCTGTCTGAGACAACTGACAGCAAACCCTTTTCTGTATCCTCTTACTTTCTCTATTCTCATTTCAAAGCCAAAGGTGGCTGTTGTGTATATGTACGCAACGATCTATCTTGCTCTCGTGTTCCTGAACTTGATTCTTCTGAATTCTTTACTCTCTGGCTTCGGCTCTCCTGTCATTATCTGACTAAATATATCTGTGCTGTTTACTTATCTCCTAATTCTACTATCAAAAATTCTTTGACTATCTTACTTCTACGATGGAACACATTCTATCCATTTCTCCTTTCTCTGAAATCTCCATTCTAGGAGATTTCAATGTTCACCACCACCTTTGGCTCTCATCTCCTTTCACTGATCCACCTGGTGAACAAGCCTACATCTTTTCTATCCTTAATGACCTAGAGCAGCTTGTACAGCACCCTACCCGTGTCCCTGACCGCCTTGGAGAGAGTTCCAAAATACTTGACCTTTTCCTAACAACTAATCCTTCTGCTTACACTGTTAATCTTTTCTCTCCGTTGGGCTCCTCCGATCATAACCTTATTGCCTTAACCTGTCCTATCGCTCCGGTACAGCCTGTGGACCCTCCAAAGAAACGCCGCCTGTGGCACTTTGGAGCTGCAGATTGGGAGGCCCTCAGGCAGTGCTTCTTTGATTTTCCTTGGAATGATTATTGCTTCCATGGCCGGGAGCCGTCTGGGTGTGCCTTGCGCATTACGGAGGTTATTCTCTCGGGCGTGGAAGCATACATTCCTTTCTCATATCCTCTGACTAATGCAAGAAAGCCTTGGTTTAATCACGCTTGTTCTAATGCTGTCCGCAACAAGGAGAGGGCCTTTAAAAGGTACCGGAGCCAACCCACCCCTGAATCACATCTTCTCTATATTTCTGCCCGGAATCGTGCTAAGTCTGTTCTTCGCTCTGCTAAAAATAATTTCATCCGTGCTAAATGTTCCCAACTCTCCTACTCGAATTCTTCTCACTCCTTTTGGCACCTTGCCAAAAACCTTTCTAACAACTTTACCTCATCATCCTTCCCTCCTCTTTTCTACTCTGATGGCTCTGTATCAAAATCTTCTACTGATAAAGCAGATCTCTTCGCTCAGACTTTCTCCTCCAATTCTACCTTAAACGATTCCGGTGCTGTTCCTCCATCACTTCCCCCCCTCAGACTTCCTCATGACTGGCATTAAAATTTCTTCAGCTGATGTATTTTCTGCCATCACTGGCCTCAATATTAACAAGGCATATGGTCCTGATGGAGTCCCTCCTGTTGTCCTCAAAAACTGTGCTTCTGTGCTTACATCCTGCCTAGGTAAACTCTTTCGCCTTTGTCTATCAACTTGTACCTTTCCTTCTTGCTGGAAGTTTGCTCTCATTCAGCCAGTCCCAAAGAAGGGTGACCATTCCCAACCCTCTAACTATCGTCCAATTGCTTTAACATCCTGTGTCTCAAAAGTTTTCGAATCAGAAAAATTTTAAAGCATCTTTCCTGCCACAACCTTCTTTCTGATCGTCAGTACGGGTTCCGTCAGGGACGCTCCACTGGCGATCTTCTCACCTACCTTTCAGACTCCTGGTCATCCTCCTTTCGGGACTTTGGCGAAAGCTTTGCCATTGCACCTGACATCTCAAAGGCTTTCGATCGAGTCTGGCATAAATCTTTGATTTCCAAACTGCCCTCCTACGGTTTCTATCCTTCTATCTGTGCCTTCATCTCTAGCTTCCTTTCTGGTCGTTCTATAGCTGCTGTTGTAGACGGCCATCGTTCTTCTCCTAGACCTATCAACAGTGGTGTTCCTCGGGGCTCTGTCCTATCACCAACTCTCTTCCTTTTATTCATCAATGACCTTCTAAGCTGTACATCTAACCCTATCCACTCATATGCTGATGATTCCACCCTTCACCTTTCCATTAGATTTCCGCAACGTCTATCTCAGCAGTTACTTCAGCAAACAAGGGATGTGGCTATGGCACACCTAATGTCTGACTTGGCTCGTATCTCTGATTGGGGTAAAAATAATCTTGTTATTTTTAATGCATCAAAGACTCAGTTCTTACACTTAGCAACCCGACAAAATCTTCCTCAGGATTACCCACTAATGTTTAATAATGTCCAGCTCAGTCCTGCATCATCCTTGAACATGCTTGGAGTTTCGTTCTCTTGGGATTTGTCTTGGAAAGAACATATTGCATCTCTTGTGAAATCTGCTTCCAAGAGATTAGGTGTGCTAAGCCGACTCCGAACTTTCTTTACCCCTGCACAGTTGTTGACCTTGTACACGGGTTTTATTCGCCCGTGTATGGAGTACAACTCTCATGTGTGGGGAGGCTCCCCACATGCAGCTCTCCTCAACAGGGCGGAGTCAAAGGCTTTTTGTCTCATTAACTCTCCCCTTCTTATTGATTCCCTTCAACCTTTGTCTCTCCGCCGCATTGTTGCTTCTTTATCTCTCTTCTATCGCTACTTCAATGGTCACTGTTCCTCTGAACTGCCTGCTTGCATCCCTCCACCTCTACGACGGGCACGTAGTACCCGTCTAGCAACAAACTCTCATCCTTTTTCTGTCCAACTCTCTAATGCAAGAGTTGACCGTTACTCTCAGTCCTTCATTTATGCAACTTGTCAACTCTGGAATTGTCTCCCTCTGTCTGTATTCCCTACTTCCTATGATCTCCAGTCTTTCTAACGCAGTGTGTCCAGGCATTTCAAAGTGAATGGATCTTGAATTTGGCTCTCTTTTGTATTGTTTTTACTTTTTCTTGGAAGGAACAGTATGCAGGCCCTGGCCTTTGGTTCCTTCTTCCTTGCATAAAAAAAACACACACACATAGCCCCACCATTATCCATCTCCACTCCACCCAGCCTTACCATTACCCCATTCCATTCCACCCAACCGTGTCATTACCTCACTCCACATCACTCAACCCTGCTATTACCCCACTCCACCCCACCAAACCCTGACAATACCACATTCCATCCCACTCAATCGCGCTATTATTCCACTCCGCCAGACAGTTCCATTATACCCTTTCGTACCTCATGTCAGTTTTACTCCACTCCTGCTCATTCATCACTGCCATTACCCCACTTCATCTCATCCAGCCCCCATCATACTCTACTCCACCTCACCTGTCAATTTTACCCCACTACAGCTCATCCGACCTCCCTATTACCCCACTCCAACCCATCCAACCTTGCCATAACCATTCTCCAACCCACCCAACCCCACAGTACTATATCACACCTGTCAGATTTATTCCACTCCACCGCAACCAACCCCATCAAACACTGACCTGTCTCACCTTTCAGTTTTACCCCACTCCATTCCATTCAACCCAGCCAATACCCCACTCCACCTCACCCTACCCATCCATATCCAAACCTACCTCGCAAGCCAGTTTTTCCCTACTCCACCCCATCGAAACCGGCCATACACCCTAACTCACCTTTTAATGTTACCTCGCCTCACTCCACCCAAATCCGCCATTACCCAACTCTACCTTATCCTGCCACTCCATTTCTCCACTCCACTCCACCTAATCCAAACATATTGCAACATACCTCACTTGTGAATTGCAATGCAGTCCATCTCACCAAGCCTCATCAATTTCCCACCACATCCCATCATTCTCTGTCTCACCTCACATGTTAATTTTATCCCCCTTCCACCCGAGTCCCGACCCAACCGCAGCATTACCCCACCCCACCCTACCTAGCCAAGCCACACTCCACCCTACCACACCTACCAGTTTTACACCACATCATCCACCCAACCCCGTCATTACCCTACTCCGCCCATGCTAATTTTCATTCTTACCTTACATGTCAAATTTACCCCCCCTCCAACGCACTCCAACCCCTTATTACCCTGCTTCACCCCACCCAAACACGTCATACTCTAGCCTACCCCACCTCTCAGTTTCACCGAACTCCACCCCACCCAACCGTACCGTTATCTTACTCCACCCCATCGATTTCCATCATTACCCCACTGCATTCTACCCAACCCCCCAGTTACCCCACTGCATCTTACCCAACCTCCCCATTACTCCACTTCACCCCTTCAAACCCCGCCATACACTACCCTACTTACCCTATTTTATCGTACTCCACCTCACTCAATCACGCTATTGCCCCACTCCACCCGACATAACCCCGTCATACTGTACCCTACCCCACTTCACAGTTTTACTCTCCTCCACCTCACCCAACCTCATCATTACCCTAATCCTCCCCGCTCAGCCCCATCATTCCCTCGACGCACTCCTCCCGGACCCGTCATACATTGCCCATCTCACTTGCCAGTTTTACTCTACTCCATCCCATTCAAATCCACCATTACCCCACTCTACCCCGTCCAGCTTTGGCATTCTCTACCCTACCTCACATACAAATTTTACCCCACTTCATCCCACCCACCTCGTCGTTATGCCTCTCCACCCCACACCAATCCGCCATACAACAGCATACATAACCTGTCAACTCCGCCCCACCTACAACCACCATTACCCCTCTCCACCCCACCGAACCCTACAATACTCTACTCCACCTCATCTGTCAGTTTCACCTCACTCCATTCCACCCAACCTGCTGTCAGTATTATCCTACTCCAACTCCTCCAAAACTGCCATTTCACTACCCTACTCCACCCATCCCGGCCGTACTTTATCCTCAATTTAGCCGTGATCCAGGTTACCCAACCTCACAATTACCCCACTCCAACCCACGCAACCCCACCACACTCAACCCTGCCTTAACCGCTAATTCTGAGGAAGCCAAGAGGCGAAATGTCAATGCACACTGAGTCCCACATCGGTGTTTCTTTCTCCAAATTCATCCCACTCCACCCCACCAAATTCTACCTCACTGGATCATTTTACCAAACTCCACCCCACCCAACCCTACCGTTAATCCCACCCAATTCCACCATACTGTACCTTAACTTTCGTGTAACTTATGCTCCATTCCACCCATTCCAGCCTAACCATTACCCCACTCTACCCCGCCCAACCCCTGGTTACCCTATCTTTCCTCACCTGTCACATTTACCTTACTCTAATCCACCAATCTCTGCTATACCCTATCCTACCTCACCTATTAAATTTACCTGACTTCACCCCACTGATCCCCACCGTTACCTCATTGCAACCTCTACGTCACCTGTCAGTTTTGCCCGACTAAATCCTATCCAGCCCCAACATACTTTATCCTCTCACACCAGTCAGGTTCATCCCACTTCACCCCATCCGACCCCACCATTACCCCAAAGCACCCCACTTGTCGGCGCCATACTCGGCCTCTGTTCATTTTATCCCACGCCATCTCAGCCAGCCACGCCACAGTCCATGCTTCCTCATTTGTCAGTTTTGCTCTCCTGAACCCCACCAAACTCACCATTAATTCACTGTACCGTACCCAGGCCTGTCGTACTCTACCCTATATGGCCTGTCAGATACCCAAATTATACTCTACCCTATCTGACCTGACAGACAGCCAAACCATACTCTACCTAACCCCACCTGTCAGTTTTACCTCACTGAACCCCAACCTACCCTGTCATTTCCTCACTTCACCTCACTCAACAACACCAATATCCCACTCCACATTAACCAACCAAGACATACACTTCTCTACCACACCAAATTTTAACCAACTCCACCTCACTTAGACCAGACCAGTTACTGTGTTACCTCACACTACCCAAGCCAACCCCCCTGTACCCTGCCTAACGGTCCACTCCACCCGAACCCACGATTCGATTACCCAACTCCAATGCACCCACTCCGGTCGTACTCTGCCCTACCAATCCTGTCAGGTTTACCTCACTCAACCCCAGTCAACTCTTATACACTCTAACCTTCCCCATCTGACAACCTTATCCCACTCAACTCCACTCATTCCCATCCCCAGTCCTCCAAACCCATCCTCAATATACTCAACCTATCTTATATGTCATTTTTACCCAAATCCACCCCATCCAATCTCAGCATTATCCTACTCCAGCCCATCTAATCCCATCATCCTCTGCCATACCTCAGCTGTCATTTTTAAAGTACTCCACCCCACCCAACGCCGTTTCACAGCACCCAAGACCATCATACTGTAAACTACCTCACCTGTCATTTTATTCCATTCCAGCCAACACAGCCCCATGATTACTCCATTTTACCCCAGCCAACCTCTCCATACCCCACATTACACCAGCTGTCAATTTTACCCCACATCACCTCACCCAACCCAGTCATTACCCTATTCCATCCTACTCAGGTCCATCAAACACTACCCTGCCTCACCAGTCAACTTATTCAACTGTACCCCACCCAGCTCCATTATTCCTCTACTCCTCCCCACCATTAGCCTACTCTTCCATCCAACCCAGCCATATTCTACATTACATCACCCGTCAGTTTTATCCAACTCCACTTCACCCAGCACCGCCATTAATACACTCTATCCACCTAACCCCACCCTTACGCCACTATACTCTACCCAACCTCGATATACTCTACACTACCTTCCAGAAAACCCCACCATTACGCCACTACCCTAACTCAATTGTCATCTGTATTGTACCAAGCAGGTTAATCATTTATAGAGTTGTGATATTTCAGCAGAAATATCATTATAGGATTATAAGCAACACGAGCCTCTACGGTACACCTTTGTACAACTCTAAATACATAATAGTTTTGCATGTATATTTTAGAACTTTGCAGATATACATGTACTCAAATAAAATACTGGATAAACATTTTGGTACCAATTAATGGGCTGTTGTAACCCCAGACTCATGTAAACGTGAATCTGTTGGATTTTAAGTTGAAGTTGCCATTCTCTAGTTCACCATCCTCCCTTCGGAGTAAAAAGGAGCTGAATGCCGTTCGATCTGTCCCCACCCTGTGATTTACGCATGGGTATGGTACGAGAGGCTTTTGAGTGTAAGGTGAGAAAGTATTTTGGCTGTGTCTCTGAGTGTGAGAATCTGTACATGTCATCGAGAAAACCTTGACTGGCCGCGAATTTGTGAAGTTACATAAAAGGACATATAAATCTTCTTAAATGTCCGCCTCTGGCTAAGACTGAACCCAGGTCCGGGGAGCTGGTAGATGCACACGCCACCCCCCGGCCGCAGGAGTGATAATGAGTACAGGGGGTGAGAGAGTTACAAATGTGAGGGGAAGATAATAGGTGCAAGGGAGGGGAGTGAGAGAGAGATAAAGGGGTGATGGGGTGGCGATATCAGCCGCACAAGGCAACAGAGGAGTGAGGAAGGGAGGAGAGAGGTAAAGAGGTGGGAAGGAGAGTACAAGGCAATAGGGAGGAGAGGGATGAGAGGTGGGGAGGGAATGATAAGGGTGAGTGAGTGAAGATAAGAGGCGTAAGAGGGTGATAGGAACAAAGTCACTGTCACTGGCGCACCCTGTTTTGTCACTGTGTCACTGTGTTCCTGTCACATAATTTCTTTATCTCTTATTGCTTTGATCAGAGTAATAAAAATCTCAGTCTTTGTGTTAGTTGTTATTATTTTTTAATTTGTCATTGCATTTCTCTGTGTCACTCTTACACTCTACCTGTTGTTATCTCATGCTATGTGTCACTGTTTTACTGAAACTTTTCATTATGTTTCTCGCTGCCTCGCTCTGACCAGCACAGCTGTCAGTCTGTCGCATATCTTACTCTACCGTACTTTTCATTATCTCCGCCAACGAAGTTGGAGGGGGTTATATATTTACTCATGTTGTCTGTCTATTTGTTGATAAGACATCTCTCAAAGAGTTTTTATTGGATTCCAATGAAATCTGTTGGATAGGGGGAGATTGGGTCAAGGAAGAGTTGGTTAGATTTTGAGTTGGGTACGGATCCGGATGCAGGAATAAATGATAAATTTTGTTTGGAGTCGACAGAGGTATGCCCTCTTTGACATTGTTTAACATAGCAGCTAAGACCGTAGACTTAATTACCTCCCCCAGCAACGTTGGACGGAGATCAAGATTCTTCTCAGAGCAATGAAGCATTCGTGTTCTGTGTGAAGATGCTTAACCTATGACTAAACAGACTGCAAAATAATTTTTTGAACTCCAATTGATGACTATTATACCCAAGTTTCGCTTATCGAAAAGTAAAGCTTCAGAGGATAATTTACATAACATCAGCAAAAGAAAAATGAATAAATAAAGTGAAGCCCATCCGCTTTAAATGTTGACTAATATATTTAGTAAAGAAAGACAAAGGTAGATGTAGTTAGAAATTCTACAACACGTGCCACTCTTACAAACATAAATAACTGCAGATCACCTTAGGGCACAAGGAAAGAGGTTGCGGGAAGCAGATGTCACCTGAGCGATCTTCCATATGGGTCTGCCACTTTTACACCTGTGATTGGCAAAATACTGGGCACCGAGATTAGCAGAGAGCTGCTTAAGAAAGAACATAACAGAGGAAAGGGAGAAGCTTTGGACACACCAACATACCCATCACAGCGCTTCTACAATCACTCAGCTTTCACATGCAATTCAGTTTAGTTCGTTAAAAGGTGCTCCTGCTTACCCTTGATTCGGAATGTGCTATCTGTGCTCTAAGAAAGTGCAAGAGCTATCACGTCCAAAAGATTCCACCGTAGCACAAAAATCTGCTCGCTGTATTGTTATCGCGCTTGCATCAGTTGCTGTGCCCACCATCACCCACACCAACCTGTTGCCAACGTATCGCTTTGTCAAGAGTTTGTGAGACACCCAGCTTATCTCTGAAAGCAGTATATTTTAAACCAATAATAGCGACATTAAGAGAGATATGAAAATTTTCGTTCATAATAGTACATTGAAATAAGATGGCACAGGGGCATAATATGACTACGCAGTTCGATGCAGAAGGCTATTGTAATTCATGCCAGGGCCACTTAAATGGAAGGGCTAGTTCGGAAAACCTTCGCCTGCAGGTGGTGGCTTAAAGTATATCACTTCCACATCGCCACTAGTTACGGACTAATGATACGGGTTGCATGGTTGGATTCACAGGACTCTGGAAGGCGAATGGACGCCTTGGAAGTGAGGAAAGTTGTCCATGGAAAGAACGCAACTATTTACCGAAATGCAAAATCTGAAACTGAATTTTCTTTCTCCTCTATGAACTGTTTTTTACCATTCTTCTCAGTTGAACCACAGCATTCATTAAAAAAAAAAATCTCTTGCTGCGCCTAAAGCCACTACACACTGAAGTCCTGTAATAAAAGCCTCAGTGCTCTTATACGACACAATGAATGTATTCTGCATCGGATGTCTTCATTTCCATTGATTTACAATACTCAACAAGTCACTGATATACGTAAGAAACAGTAAGGAACAACTAAGTGTCTGTGTTACACATTCTTCCTTCCCCCCTTCGCTCTCCACTTTATTATGCGTAAGAACAAAGTACGATCAAATTTAACTTCCCCCCTCCTTCTCTCTTTCCCCCCCCCCCCTCTCTCTCTCTCTCTCTTATCTGATTCATGATTTCCGTCCTACCATCACGTGCTGAAGCGTGACCAGCAAAAGGAGTGAGTCAGCCTGAGTCGGCGTTACTCACTCTTGTGCTAACCTGGGTGATGTCACGTACACACACACACACACACACACACACACACACACACACACAGCTTATCTAATAGCACACGCTGTCCNAAAAGATATACACCACCTTTTTAACTTATTTTTTATCCGCATCAGTTGGAGTAAAACACATAGTTCTTAGTGGTCAACCAGAATGATCATCGGGAGATATTTTACTCATATCCTCTCACGCTCTCTCTCACTGGTCATGTCACTCTACCTGATCCTATCATCCTCTGTGCCTAATCATGTCACTTCCTCCACCTGATCACATCACTGTCTCGACCTGATATGTCACTGTCTTTGCCAGATATATCACTTCTGTTATGTCACCGTCTCTATCTGATCATTCCACACCCCTGACCCTACATCACCATACCACCACCCTTACCTGATCATATCATCATCCCTACCTGATCATACCACCACCCCTACCTCACCATACCACCACCCGTACCTGATCATACCATCACCCCTACCTGATCCTACCACTACCCTTACCTGATCATACCACCACTCCTACCTCATCACACCACCACCCGTACCTGATCATACCATCACTCCTACCTAATCCTACCACTACCCTTAACTGATCATACCGCTACCCCTACCTGATCATGCCACCACCCCTACCTCATCATACCATCACCCCTACCTGATCATACCACCACCCCTATAGATAATAATTACCTGCTCATGTGACTGTCTCTGCCTGCTCATGTGACTGCCTCTGCCTGATCATGTGATTGTCTCTGCCTGCTCATGTGACTGCCTCTGCCTGATCATGTGAGTGTCTCTGCCTGATCATGTGACTGTCTGTCTGATCATATGACTGTCTCTACCTGATCATGTGACTATCTCTGCCTGATTATGACTCTCTTTTCTTGATCATGAACTTTTAACGGATCATGCACTTTCTACTTGATCATGCACTGTTTATGCCTGACCATGCCACTGCTCCTGTCTGATCATGTCACTGCCTCTACCTGACACTGTCTTTACCTAACCTCTACCTGACACTGTCTTTACCTAACCATTTCACTGCCTGTACCTGATCATGTCACTCTCCCCCCCCCTCTCTCTCTCTCTTTTAACCCCGTGAACGATAAGCATAGGGTAGCCGCCCCTCTTTCCTCCCTCCAAAGGAAAAAAATATAAATAAATAAAATAAGATAAAATAAAATAAATCGTGCAAGGAGATTCCCAATGTCTGTAGTTCGCCAGTCTGTCTATCTGTTTTTAAAATCGTCCTACGTGGCTGAACAAACTAAGGCTGACATGCAAGTAAATACAGATAACCCACGCATCAGGTAATATTTGGATTCATCTTCGTGGCCTCCCTACTGTCACACTGTTATCAGTTTATCAGGACAGCGTGGATGGCTGTTATCTCTTACCTGACCATGCCTTTTTTAATACTCCATCACGTCACTGGTTTTTATGTTTTGCCTAATATAGGACTTAACAATGTCATAAAAAAAGAAGGTTGTCAGTATCTTATCTGCGTGTCGCTGATCTTTTAAGGAAGAAAATATGATAAATTGTTTCTCAGTAATCTTATCAGGCATCGTAAGTATCTTTGAGTCGCATTTAGGTAGGCATAGAGGACTTCGTAGCACTTCTTCCTTGGCAGCTTATTGAGCATATCATAATGCCTTGTGAGTTAA
>JAGKTI010000355.1:0-47054 GCA_018397915.1 Birgus latro
ATTCAAAATCATAAAGTTATTACCGAACCGCCTTAAATACGGTAGTTTTAAAACTTGGTTCTTGTCATCTTCAGTCGGTTTTATTCTGCTCAGGGGGACTTTTGGAACTGGAAGTTAGATATATCCAACGAAAACTTCTCACTGCTAAATTGTGCTCAGCTGAATAAAATAGTCTAATGGCCTGACAAAAAGAAAATGAGTGTGTCATCGCCTTCCGAGGAAGACAACGGCTATAACCCCAACAGTTCAGAAAAGGATAAATTAACAGAATAAAATTGTTTGATGGCAGCAAAAGCTTTAACGTGACGTCCTCGAGGTGAAGGGATTAAATCGTACTCAATCCTAACTGACTTTGGAAACTTCTTTAGAGAATTATTTTCATTACACATTAATATCCTCCTACATGCTACTGATACAATGTCGATATTGGTATAAATACCATACAAGAGAATGTTAAAGTGTACTATGCAAAATAAGTCGCTAAGGAAAAGGCACTACGAAGTCTCCTATGCCACCTACCGGTACGGATCCCTAAGAATGACGGGAACACACTGGCAGGACGGGAACACACTAGCATGACCGTGTTGCGTGTGGCTGGCTCTCAATCACACACGTTCGCTCACTCACCCACACATTCACCTTCTTGTTTATTGATTACGCTTGCTTGCTGGGGACCGAATAACCATACACACACACACACACAGCTACCGGTACATTCAAACTACATACACACACATACACAGATAGCCATACATTCAAGCATACACACTGACACACAACTATTTTTGATATAACCTACATAACAACATGGGCTACACACTTATTATAAGAGTTTTCCACTACTTTTGCCCTTACAGTCATCAATCATCATAATACCTGCACACAAATAGCACTGCAAACAACACGCATACCTGCACCTTCTCGACATTTATATTCTTTACACATACCGGAACATAGCATACCGATACAAATATACCGTTACATGCTGATGCACTGGGGGACGGACAATATTCTACAGCTGAGAAAGACTCGGTGTTTATCTATTCAAAGATGTTCTCTGACAGGATACATAAGGATGAAAAGTAATGAACATTCCCGAAGGATGAAGTAGACTGTACATATGCGAACACATACAACAGGAAATACATATATATAAAGCTATGAGCAAAAATTCGCAGTCTGCCATCAGTGTCCCTTCTTTCGTGTTTCTCATCCGTCACCAAACAACATTGGCTAACTTAGTCTTTTGTTGTGTGCTTTTGCATTTCTGTCACATACCTGTACATCTAGTCCATGACACCTTCCGTCGCCACAGCCGGCAGAATCGGAGAATTTTTGCGCATGGCGGTATATACTCGCTCTCTGATGAACCATGAAAGAGGCAACGTTAGGCAAATAGCGCTAACCTTTCAAAACCATGACGTCTAATAGAGGTAACGTTAAATAGCGGTAACTTCTTTTCCGTACCATGACGCAGTTTCATTCCGCATCACAGTTCTGACAGAAGGATAATGTTGCTTTTTATGACGACTGATGACTAATTTGTACTGGATGACTGATATAATTCTACATAAGAACTGCTGCGATCAATAACTCCTTTACAATTCTCAAATCAGTGTTGACTCCTGGTTAAATCTTCTATACTATACGGTAGTTCTTTCGTTTTAACGTCATTTTGCCGCTTATTGCCCGTTATTCAATGAGAGAATAAGACACTGACATGGCTCTATATTCTTTTTTTTTTTTCGTGTATAGCACCATATTCGTGTTAATCTCCCGTTATGGCTCAGCATGCAGATGTCAATTTTATACCATGTTACAATGAACAAAGTATTCATAGACGGTGAAATACCGGAAGCTTATCTCGGTTCAGGAGAATGTAGCCTACCCACATAAGTACAAAAGTAATTACTGATTGGGACTTCTATTAACGCTATTTTTTCATCTGTAATTGATGGGCGTTTTATTAAACCAATTTTGGCATTTTCTTATCGTAAAATGCCTGCAGTCGAGATGAACTTTGAACTCCATGTAAAAAAAAATAACTGACTTGGCCTATCAGTGTTATTATATATTCATTAACATAACGTAACAGAGTTTTTATGTGGCAATTTCGGCATTTTCTCGTCGTAAAATACCTGTAGTAGAGTTAGAAGTCAAAATGAAGCCAGGACTGCATTACCGGATTATACATATTCCTCCCTCACGCACCCACGCCATCACCCCCGAGCATTCCCTCACTGTCTCTCATTACAACCAAGACATAAAATGCGGAAATACTCGTTACTCGCAAATATCGATCACGCACGCACATACTCACGCACATACGACACCTATTTTAGCCGGGGTAATAATCCGACCTCCCCACGTAATGACGCTGCCCACTATATTCTCGCCTCATCCCCCCCAGAGGTGATATTGGACCCCTAGTAAGACCAAGTGGGGGTAAATGCAGGGGACACGCGTATTAAATTTCGTCTGCCGAGCCCTTGCGGAAAGCGCGCAAGTACCAAATGCAAGTCAAATGGATTTATGCTATTTTACTGACGAGGGAGATTTTAGGCAAGGGCCGGTGGGGATTTTGGCGTTAGTCATAGGGTCCTGCGAAGCGTGGAAGAGGCGCTATGGGAGTTAATTGTGGGTATGGAGGCAGAGGGACACAACGGGGCAGGTTCAATGTAAACAACAGGAGGCCTCGACCAAACCATCAGCTGGTAGCAGACGACACGCTCGCCCTCCCTCCCTCCATATCCACCCTTGTTTTGCTTCCCACGGCGATGCACCATCCTTCAATCAGTATTCTTTATCATGTTACAAGATCTAACACAACTCAACTGGCTGACAAGTGCACCAGTAGCTTCACTGACCATTGATATTCAGAGGTATTTATGTGGACGCCGCGCGCACATCCTCACCTCACTCTCTCTGTGACAAGACTAGAACTACCCGCCATCTGTTGGCCGAGTACCTCACTACCGGACTGACCTGCGCCACATGCATGCCAATAATATGTATGGATTGAGACATAATTAAAACTTCATGTAAAGTAATCCTTCCATCATTTTTACTATTAATTGAACTCATAGCTTATTTTTACTGAAAAAAGACGGGTTTATTGCCAGTATTTGGTTAGAATGACCATTATGCTTTCCGATTTATTCCACATCCTTCCTACATGAACTAACCATCCTCAGATTACTCGCATCTTGACCTGTCATTCATGAGCTGGTGGGATGCATTGTGATATAATGCAACTATCATGAAAGATAACTGAATTATATGTATCATTCTGTCATAGATGAAGCGTTTCTCTTGGCTTTTATAATGATTACCAGTACATTCACTAGCGCGAATAGGACCAAAAACAGTAAATGAAAAAGGGAACATGATAGGCGTAGGCTATTAGAAGCCATCATTAGTGGCCAATTAAGTCACAGTGAGACCGTATCAGTTACTGACACTATGCAAAAAGTAAAGAAATATGTAGTATGTAACAAAATTCCTATCACTGACGAAAGTTTAAATTGCACACGTAAGTACTGAGGATCTAATAGCTGACATTCCAAGTTTATTTTGACTGATGTCCTCGAAGACCACTTTTGTGTTCGTAATGATTCCCCTAGTAAAATGTAGATGGCCGGGTACGTAGAGTTTGTAGAAATGATTTAATTTGATTTTATTAGTTGGTGCCCGTGTGGTTGGGAAATATTTTATGAAGATGGCTGCGGAACAATGTCTATAGTCAGCCGCCTTGGTCCAGGATATGAACAAATCACCCCCATGTCATCCTTTCCTTTCACCTCTGCTATCAGACTTTCCTCCCCGTAATTCAGAACACTTTCATTCATAAATCTCTTCACACCATCCCTCCACTGCATCCTTGGTCATCCCCTCCCTCCTTGTGCTTACTTACTCCTTTGAGCCGAGTCAATGAGCAGCACTCAGCTGGAAGAAGAGTATGTTAATCTTGCCTTGACAGAGGTTCTACCCACTTTTACATAAGAAAAATCTTTGTTCTCTGGCATCAGACTCCCAGTTCTTAATGAGTAAGCATTGGTGTTCATGTCTTTGCAAACCTGTTACTAAAATTGATAATGTTACTGTGGCTTGGTAGGGTGGATAACCATTGCTTCTGGGCCTCTAATCATTACATTATTGTTTTTTGGTGTGTATTAATGGCATGTCAGTGGGTTTTGTGAAAGATCAGTAAAGTCTGCCCTGATGAAATTCAACTTATAAAACTATTCCCTGCCCTAGCCTGGGATTTAACATACTTCCCTTCAGACAACAGATCATTCTTCTACCCATCTGACCATCATTTCCCCAAAATGAATGAGTTTATCAACTGCAACAATCACAAGAGGCATATCAGTCTCTACACCTAGTTATGTATATGAAATAAACACTTAATATATATAAACATAATTAAAAAGTTCATCCAAATTAAAGTACCATGATAACTAGACAGGCTTTATTTGAATCATCTTAAATATAAATATACACCTTTAACAGTGATAATGTTGAATGTGAATAACAGCACAGCGAGTTTCATGAAAGTTCAGATCTTATGTGTAATACTGTACTGTATGATGATAGATATACAGCACAGTTATCTTTATCAAATTCTACATGTGCTTCAAGTCATACATATGGATACATAAGCTTAGCATACATTCATAACAGCTTCAGCTGCACAGACAATACACATAAACAACCATGAAAATAAGAATACAGGTAGTAGCCACAGTACATTCATGAATTATAATTTCTCCTCAGCTCCTACCCCCATCACAGACAGAGTTCTGGCCAGGGCCTCACACCAGTCGAGGACTGTATAACTGTGTCATTGTGAATTGTTCCTTGTGCAGCTGTTGCTGTTGTTCTGTTTAAACTCAGTCTGCCTGGCTGAGCAGACCCATCACTCACTGGTAAGCAACTGCTGTGAGGCCATCCTACAAGTACAGTAGAGTACATACACAGTGTAGGGATCCAGCACCTCCTTGTGGTAGACAGTGCTTTGCCAAGGTCCTTCCCATGGTGATGTGCAAGCAACTATGAGAAGCTTTGATTCCCAGGTGAATGCTGCAGTTGCTCCACCAGGGTGCACAGCAACACCACATGTGAGCTCCTTGTCAGTGCTTCCTTGTGCAGTTTAACAAAGCTTTGACCTACTATCATAACAATGGAGAACAAGTAATCATTCACTGCAACACCCTGGCCATGGCTTCCTTTCAGCTAGGGACAGGGATAGAGGGAGAGCAGAAACTATGGACTGCAAGTGTACTTACATCCAGACAAAACCAAAACACACATGCACATATCACAAACATGCACTGTCTTCCAATAACTATAATCATCTGAGATGTTTGGAAACATCTTGATGATGTTACCAGATAATCCACTTCACTGGGTTCATGTGACACTTACAGCATTACCTGTAACCAGGTTCTCTGACACACACAGTTTTGTCACATTCATAAATACAGTTAGTGACAGAACTACAGGAACTCAACATATGACAACTCAGCATGAAATAATGACCTTGCAGCTCTTATACAAAAAAATGCCAGGATAAGAATGATGGTTGGTATAAGTAGCAAGAAAAATTTATGATTACTTACATACAGCCCAAAAGACTATAAATAAATGAAATGTAGTGGCAAGCCTGTACACAACTTACTACTCTACAACTTCAAACTAGGTTCTACGGGTCCTGATGAGCAAATGATCCAATGACCATGGAACAGCACTTTAGGACTGAGCTCAAAGCAGCGCTGGTGACTAAGAAGAGTTACACAATGGTATGATACAGACAGACTCAAAATATGCTCACACACAGGGTGCCAATGAAAATCTTGAGAAGTGAGACTAATGGTATTGCTGGAAGAGAGAAACTGCATGTAGTGTGAAAGAAAAGAGAAGAACAATATACTGGTGAAGAAGTTAGAGAAAAAGGTGAACAGGTATGAGAAATACATATGGACAAGGTAATCTGTAGGATTCTGTAATGGTCATCCCCCATTAGGAAGTTCCCATGAAGGAGCAAGGTGTCTAAAATTATGATAATGATGAAGTTAAAAGACCTGAGGTACAGTTATTTGCAAATTATAATCTCATAGAGCAAGTATGACAACATGTCACATTTGGCATACACTATCTTTTTACAAAATATGTAATACATACAGTAGTTACCTTACATATTTAATGCCTTAAATCAAAGTACAGTAATTACCATAATAACAGCCACTACCACATCATGGCCATATGTTGGCTGTCCACTGGACCGTATATTTCTCAACAGTCACTCTCTCATTACATTAACATTCTTTCTTTTTTACGAAGTTCATATTTCAGAAAAGACCTTTCATATCAAGGAACCACGAGGTACTGTACACATACTCGTACCTCAAAATATTACAGTTCAAACCAGAGGCATCTAACAAAGGAACATTGCTTTTGAATACATAATCAACTTTCAGTATACCTGTATTCATTGATTACAGTAAAAACCTAAATACTGTATGGTATATCAGATTTTGATAGTGTGAATCACACTGATACTGAAATATACAGTACTGCAAGTGTACTGTCTCTCTGCTTTTGACTTCATTCACAACAATGGAATTTCCAACAAAAATAAACATAATACACTACTCAAAATATCAGTCCAGCTTTGACTAGTATATCAGTATAACACTGTACAGCTGCAGACATAACTAATGATTCATTTCACAAAAGATGCAAAGGCGAGCAATGACTTCTGAAACCCAGTAATGCAATCTTTAGAACCTAACAATCTTTTCTGAATATTACATAAGTTTCATAACTATCTTGAAAAAAAAAAAAAAGGGCAATATTATATTTCAGATTTTCACAGAAGAAATCTATGTGCAGCATGTGAGGTGGTGTGTGGGGTGAAGAGAAGACAAAAAGGGGTGCAAAGAACAACATGGTGGAATGAAAAGGTGAGACAAGCTGTGGCGCAAATGAAGAAAGCATATAGTGAATGGATGGGGAGCAGAGGCATGGAGGAAGTTGAGAGGTGGAAGAGAGAGCTATGTAGAGAGAAAGGATGGGGTGAAATTATTAGTAAGAGAGAGTAAGAAGACAGTGGATGAGGAATTTGGAAGGAATTTTAGTGTAAAGTGGAGAGAATGTTAGAAAATGTTCTGCAAGGAGGTAAAGAGAGTTAGACAGGGAGATAAAGAAGTTAGTAGGGGAGCCATCATCATCATCATCAAATCCTGTGATGCCCCACGAGGAGTGTAGAAGCCCGGGACTAGGGAAGTTGGTCCTGACATTTAAGATGAGAGTGACCGACTTCACTCATCCCTGAATGGCATTACATGAGCAGTAAACCCCAACCACCCCTACACAGGTTCAATCCGATTGGAGTGCCTTAATTACCCACTAAACCACCAGGTGCCATAATTTGGTTGTATGGTTACCACCCAGCATAGTAAATGGCTTCCTAGTGTACAGGAAACCATTTGGCCTGTCACTCAGTGTAGAGCCACCCATAGACAGAAGGAAGAGGAAAGAATGAAGAAAAGAAAGACAGAAGTGGGAGTGTGAAAGATATATATCATAGATTGATTGTGGAGAAGGGAGAAAAAGTGAGAAGATGAAAAGAACATTTTAAGGAACAGTTAAGCATAGAGAATGAAAGTAATGCAAGTATAGGTGGCTGAGGAATGGATGCGAGAAGGAAGGTGGTAAGACAGGAGGAAGAGATCAGTAGGATGGAAGTAGCGGAAGCAATGAAGAATGTCAAAATGGGGAATGCCCCTGGAATTGATGGAGTGTGTGGTGAAGTGCTAAAGCACAGTAGATAGTAGTAAAATGGCTATAGAAGATGGGAGAAAGGTAGAGTCCCAGAGGATTGGAAATCAGGTATAATTATTCCCCTGTACTAAGGAAAAGGGGAAAAAGAAGTGTGTGGTCATCATATGGGCATTTGTTTTCTTAGTGTAACAGGCAAAGTATATGGTATGATACTGACAAAGTTAGGGAAATAACACAGGAATTAGATGGAGAAGAATAGGGAGGTTTTAGGAAGGGAAGAGGTAGTGTAGATCAGATATCCATCCTCAGGTCTTCAATGGAAAAGTTTCGAAAGAAGGGAAAGAAGATGTATGTGGCATTCATGGATTTGGAGAAAACATACAACAGTTTGAGAAGACAAGGAGTGTGGAATATATTAAGAACATATGGAGGTAAATGAAAAATTGTTGAATGCTGTGAAAAGCATGTGTGATGGTGCTAAGGCTGCAGTGCATGTGGATTGTGAACTGAGTGAATTTTTCAATCTGAATATTGGATTGAAACAGGGATATGTCATGTCTCCATGGTTGTTCAAACTGTATATAAATGGAGTTATAAAAGGGATACAAGGAAGAGCAGTGGATGTTGGAGTGGCCTTAATCAGAGATGGCAGCATTTGGAAACTTCCTGTATTGTTGTTTGCAGATGATACTGTATTGTTAAGTGAAGATGAAGGGGAACTGTAAGGTTTGGTGAATGACTTTGGGAGAGTGTAAGAAACGGAATCTAAAAGTGAATGCAGGGAAGAGTAAAGTTTTGGTCTTTGAGAAAAATGGAGTCACTGAATGTACAGTGAGGTGGATGATGAGGAAATGGAAAATGTGAGTGCATCTAAGCACTTGGGCAGTGTGATGAGCAAGGATGGAAGTTTAGTTTAGAGGATGAAGTGCTTCAAAGGGTACAACAAGGAAGAATGGTTGTTGGTTCTTTGAAAGCAGTGACTGAGTGACAAGCCAGATGGTTTCCTGTACACCAGGAAACCATTTACTACGCTGGGTGGTAGCCATATAACCAAATTTTGGTGCCTCGTGGTTTAGTGGGTAATTACAGTGCTCCAATCGGATTGAGCCGGTGACGGATTATATCCAAGGGGTGGTTGGGGTTAATTGCTCACATAATGCCATTCAGGGATGAGTGAGGCTGGTCACTTTCATCTTAAATGTCAGGACCAACTTCCTTAGCCCTGGGCTCCTACGTCGCTCTGTGGGGCAACAGAGGATTGGATGATGAATGGATGGATGGATGGATAAGAAATAAAGACGTGAGGATGGAAGTAAAAAACTCACTACACGATACTATTGTGATACCAACTCTGATGTATGGAAGTGAAGATTGGACCTTGTTGGAAGGCCACAAGTCAAGAGTGAGCAGTGGAAATGAGTTATTTGAGAGGAGCGTGTGGAGTTACACAAACAGACAAAATTACAAATGAGTAAGTGAAGAAGCATTCTCGTGTGGATGTGGATGTGATAGAAAACATTAGTGGAAATACAGTGAGGTGGTTGGGCCATGTGGAGAGGATGGAGAATGAGACTCTAATGAGGAGAGTGTATGTGAGTGGGGTGGAGGGGAGGAGAGGGAGGGGGAGGCCAAGGATGAGATGGAGGAATGGAGTGGAGAGGTACATGAGGGAGGAGGGTGTGAGCTGAGGGTAGGGCAGTGAAATGGCAGGGGACAGGGCAATGCAGAGGTTTGTTTTTGGCCACCCCTTGCAGGATTAAGGTGTCTGGCAACAGACAGACAGATAGATTACATTCTGCAACTGGACAAAGTTATCATGGCAAGGAGGTACTGCAAACTTATAAGAATTTCACAGCATAACATGTAGAGTATTTCAGTTCCAGTATATCACCAATCAGCCAGATGTTACAAGCTGTCTTTTAAGTCATACTGCATTTCAAGTTAGTAATGTTATGTAAGATCAGTAAGTATCCAGTACAGTATAAAGGGCATGAAATAATCTCTTCACTAATAAACTGTTTACCTACAAGTCACTCTGCATAAACCAAACAGCTTAGGATATTCATTCATCTTAAATCACTTGAATACAGTATACTGATACCATATCAGGACCAGTCAAACATCTTGATAACCATCAATTGCAAAAATAATAATTTCATACCTGTATCCTCTTTTGTACATACATGTGCAATGTACTTCCTTTATAATCAACAATCATATACTGTACATACTTCAATACACTTACCCGTAAGTGTGGATGCACACCGCTTATTGAGATGTATTTTTCTTTACATCAAAATGTCCTGGAGAACTTAATAAACATTCAATCAGTTCACTACAGCAACAAATGGGTACATTATTACCCTGTGTCTAAGCCAAACACAACAAAGCAGATGGTTAAGGGAGATATCTACATTGCTAATAGAGTGCCTTTATTATTGAAAAAAATAATAATAATAATAAAAAAATAAACAGTTTGCAATGGTAGCAATAATTTCTTCCTTCTCTGGCT
Organism: Birgus latro; assembly: GCA_018397915.1. NCBI lineage: Eukaryota > Metazoa > Arthropoda > Malacostraca > Decapoda > Coenobitidae > Birgus > Birgus latro. The sequence continues at coordinate 10,298 of JAGKTI010000355.1, forward strand.
TCAGATATTCTTCCTGTATTTTAACTGATTGTTTATTATGCAAGCAATTTTCATATGTGAAATAATGAAAAGGTGTTGACTGACAAACTGCCAACTTTTTATCCTAGTATACATTAACCCATGGTCCTGGAGAGGAATACCTTCCCAAGGTGACACCAATACATAATTATAAAAACATCCTTCATCTCCATATCTATGCCTAAAATGAATGATGGTGGGCTGCAGAAAAAAAGATGACTACCACCAGCAGTCCACTGGGTTCATGCTCAGGTGAGCCTGGGGCCACATCAGTGACAAAAAACATGAACCCATCAAAAGCTTTCATGGGTACACCTCTAGACTTCACACATATGTGCTCGGTGAATGCACTATACAGTATATATATATATGTATGTATATCATCATCCGGACCTCCTTTCCTACCCTAGGGCAGGGTGAGGAGTAGCAACGTCCAGACAGCCCAAATTTACCCAATCCGACCCTACTGATTCTAATGAGGAATGACTCATTAATCAACACAACTCCAAACTGTTCTCCTCAGTTGCTTACTAGTGTAAATTTAAAGTTCATGACATTCAACCACACATGGTCATTCACATACATTGTAGCATCATCCATCATCACTCTGAACAACTATAATGTGGATATTGATAAATTCTAGGTAACTGTTAAGGAAATTTGAAAACAATTAGCTGTACATCATCAAGACACAAGAACATATTACACTGCATATTAGGAGAGTCATAAAAAACAGCATTTTAAAATGCTGCTTGTCAACAGGTTTAAAGGAAAGCATTATTTTAAATCTTTGTTTTTGTGAACCACTCTAATGTAAACAGCAATAAAAACAATACTAATAAATAAACATGTAACATCTTCACTCAAGGAACACTGAGACATTAATCATAACATATATAATATCAACAATAATAATAACAACAAAGACATAACAGGCTTCCAACAATGCAACATGAGAGCTTACGCCATTGAGACTTTTTTTTTTTTTTTAGTTTTTTATTGGCATCTCCTAACAACTACATTCAGCTTTGAAAAGACTATTAAAACTGGATGGGTTAAATATTGCCTCAATAAACCCTGTCAGTATGGGAATCCTTTCCTCAGTTGAATAAAATCATCAGATAGCAGCAAGAATAAACAAACGGACATCACCAAGATTCAAGAGTTAACTCACTGATTCCTAGCAATGTCATTTTTAGTTTCCTAGTGCTACTATCATGCCATTTTATTCAACTTAAGAAAGGCCTCACATACTGATGTGGCTAATTAAGACCATATCAAATCCTCCAGTTTAAAAAGTCTATTCTACACTGAATAAAATAAATGGATGTTGTTGCTGTGGCTCCAAGCTTAGCTGGACGTGAACCTGGTAAACTGCGGGCTAAGGTTGCCCATCTTCAATGCACCATTCTCCATATCAGGAACAGGGAGGCAGTTTAGGGATATCTGTATAAATGGGCAGAGGAGTCAGCCTGTTATACCAGTGTCACCACAAAATTGTACTGTACCTCTCTCCAGCACCATCAGGAGATGGCAAGAATGAAATAAAAAGATATCCTGAGGCTCAAAGGGTAAATGACAAATAACACATAATTTCGGTGCTGTATGAGGTTGTGCTACATTCACATAACACAGCAGGGATGGAAAAGTGCATACATAGCTCCTGGCACCAAGAAAAGTTCGTAAAAGGATCCTGTAACACCATATAATATAATCACGGCTTTGTACCTTCTAAAATTTACTGCATACATATATATATACTGTATATACACATGCAGTCAACTCTAGTTACGTACAGCACACGACACTGGTATTGTATGGTACTAAATAAAAATGGAAGGTAAAATGTGTTTTCATTTTCACTGGAGATATTACAACACCACAAGTGTCAGAGTCTCATTTTAGGTCATGCAGGAGAATTTGTAGCACTTTCTACTTGGCAATTTACTTTTGCCAACTACTATACTCTTAATATTCACTTGCACATCACTTACTGTTCTTAATATTCACCTGTATATTGTTTACCATGTACTCCTAACATTTATTTCTATAACATTTACTACTCTTAATATTCACTTGCACATCACTTACTTGCAAATCACTTACTTGCATATAACTTGCATATCAATTACTTCCACATCAGTTACTATTCTTAATATTCACTTGTATATACTACTCTGAATATTCCCTTATAAATTATAATATTTTTGTATCAAAATACCCAGTTCTTTATCAGCGACATACAGGATGAAATTAAAGTGCAACAGACAACAAAGATGTTAAAGTACAGGAGGCAACATAATCACCGAGGAAAGGGTGCTACAAAATTTCCAAAGCCACTTAGAATAGGACACTTCGACTCACTGCAATAGGGTGCTTCCTCAGAACATCAGCAGTAATGGTGCACAATACACCATTACTGCACTCTTAAAATATCAATAATATGTTTGAAATGGATTTGAGTATTATGGTACACATATTAAAAATCCTTGCCATTTCCTTCTTCAAACAATCTGCAATATCAGAATGATCTCCAAGCTTTGATAATGGATACCAGTACCATAATAACATTCAGACACATGGCTCTAAGAAAAAAAATTAATAACATTCAAACTGATACCATGGAACATCAGCCCCATATGTCTTTTTTTACATAAGAAATGAATACCATAATCCCAGTGTAGAACCAAATCTCAAAAATGAACTAGAAACTAGTCACAGGTCTGCATTGAAATTGTAAAGATATGGTTCATACCAGGAATTCAACTATCTGGACAGTCACTACATACAATACAAACTCCTAGCTGTTACCAGTTAAAAAATAACACTTCATCATAAAAATAAATATGTACTGTACAGGAAAAATTATATCCACATATAAGAATCTTTTATTACTTAGGTTTAACAGTTTTGGTATAATTTGGACCCACTTCAGGTATCTGAACAAGGTCCATGTCAGGCTGAAACTATTGTAACTTCCCAATAAACAACATTTCTATGTGTGGGTACAACTCCAATGCCTGGTACTATGATATCATGACACATTATCAATACTTATTCCCTGGACAGTGAGATTCAAGCAATTACTATTACAGATCTTTAGCCATCTTAACAAGCATGCCAAGAACAAACAACTAATGACACCAGCTGTGTAACCAATTAACAACCTAACACCACCATTCCTTTGGCTCAATACCTTTCATAATGATGGTGAGAACACCATATGTGCTACTCTAATAAGAGATCAAAAGTTTGTTGACCCTTCCTTGACAGGTTTGGTAATGACAGTGTTACATGAAAAATTTCTATATAGGACAACACAGCAATCTGAAACAACAAAATTGTATAAGGAAGGATTTTCTCTGATGCCTGAGGTGGGATGAGCAATGTTGACAGGAAGTTATCAGCAACCTTTTGTTTGCTATCAGAGCTCTGAGATAACTGGCATTCTGAAACTGTATTCTATGACTTCAAAGAGTGCTATATTGATGAAAGATATGATGAAGTATTTAAATTTATTTAAAACCAAACATGAACTTCCATCCTTTTATCTGTATTTTTTTTTTTTTTATGGAAGAAGGAACCAAAGGCCAGGGGCCTGCAAACTGCTCCCTCCAAGAAAAAACAAAAACATGACAACAGAGAGCCAAATTCAAGATCCATTCATTTTGAGATGCCTGGACACACTGCGTTTGAAAGACTGAAGATCGTAGGGAGTAGGAAAAACAGACAGAGGAAGACAGTCCCACAGCAGACTGTACTGTACTATGCATTACTTATGGGGGGATAATTAACACAGAGCTATTCACTGGCAATCTGAGAAAACAGACAGTTCATAGTGAATCATTACACCTCTTTCACAAAGTGTAATTGTTATAATAAACACTGTTGCTGTCACTGTTGCAGTGTTATATAAAGTGAAGCAGTGGAATAGGAGGCTTATGTTTGCCCTTGAATTGTATACTGAAAAAATCACAGATGAAAGTCTGTAAAGTTCACATAATCTCTTCCTGTGGTTCACTACTGGCTACATTCCTTTAACTTTGCTATGGCAACACACTTTTTTATATAAAGGTAAATATGGATGGATGACACACAAGTACAGTACCAGATGCAAGGCTGATAGATGTTACATTGTACTTTTGCTTCTACTGTGATTATTCTTTGACTAATTACTGTATTTCATTTACTGCTGAAAAAAAAAAAGAGATGGGCTTCTACTACACTATGCAAAATGGCTAACATACAGTAACCATTTCAATATGATAATTTTTTTTTTATTCTTGCTGCCTGCAGACAATTTTATTCAGCTTAGTACTAAATAATGAAATGAAGGGTTTATATATAGCTTTCAGCGACCTCTTAGGCTGTTAAGCCTCACGGAATGTCTTTTCTACAGTACTGGATATTTTATTTTGGTTAATGGCATATCATTTTTCTCCACTGGAAAACTTCTTGAGGTCTGAAAGTTAATATGATAGTTTTTTTCCTAAGTTGGATAAAATCATCTGGAAGTATAGCATTAAGAATAAATTAAAATAAGGTATCACTGAACTAAACATTTTAAGCCAGAACCATTTTATAACACATTTGCAATTCCATACATCAAAACTGTACTGAAAGATATGCACCTAACAAGAAACCTCCCTCCTTATACGCATGTAACAAGAAACCTCCCTCCTTTTACCATTCATACTCTACTCACTACCAGAATAACAGTCCAAATATTCACATTCAAGCAGGCTCACTCCTTCATTTATTTCAAATTCTGTAATATTTTCTACTTCAAATCCTCAAGTGTTTCAGTCCACCCTTGGTGATCCCTTTTGGACTGTATTATAGGTGACACAGGAGACATCATGGCATGTCTTCCCCAGTGATTTATTTCACATACTACACCCAAACACTCTTAAATGCTATTAGTATTGTTTTAATATTGTCATAATCTGCATCAATAACATACAAGAGGAAGATGAGGTGTAATGTGCAGAATAAATTGCTATGGTAGAGAGATTACAAAATTGCCAAAGCCACTTTAAAGAACCCCATATCATTCACAGTTCCTCCCAATCTCAGACAGTACCCTATATGAATTGTCTTTTTCATTCAGATGATTTTCTTTTTTTTTTTATGATCAACATTTCAATGATTTTTTCACTCCGATGAAGACTATTGTTTCATTCTAAATACCTCCAAACACTTTCTGAATGACTTTATGGACTGAAAGATACAATAAATCCCTTTCCTCTCCTTCAACTTTTTTCAGTTTCCTTTTATCCCTGCTATCATTAACTGCCTTTTCTGATGGATTTAAATCTCTTTCAAATATCATTTATTCTTTCACCCTTTTCCTTTCCTTTATGAGACTGATTTCAGTTGGTTATCAGCCTTCATTTATTCCTGGTATCACTAACTCTCTACTTGCAATTTTTGCCTGAGATACCTTACGTCATTCAATCCAACCAGCACTAATTCTGGCCCTTGGCTACAAAGCACATGCCTGCTGTGATATGCATGACTCCCAGCTGTATAAGTTTGTGACCTAAGTTATGATATGTTACCTGACTTTGCTTTCTTATCTTCAGTTCCTATCCACCTCATTATTTTACGGGGTCATGGGGTTAAGTGTGATAATAATGATGCATGGGGTTAGGATAATAATACTGATGCATAGGGTTAGGATGACAATAATGATACATGGGGTTAGAATGATAATAAAGATGGTGATGGTGATGATGATGATGATGGTAATGATGATAATGATGATGATGATGATGATGGGCTGGCTTCTGGGAGTTTGAATCTTAATGCTACCCATTCCCCTGATGGCTATTTTGATAATGCTTTATCGTTCACAGGACGACAACAATGACTTCCATGTGTTTATGTTGCTAAATGCACGCCTCTCTGTTCTATGCCTTATTATTTCATCCCCTCTGAAAATGGTTCCTATCACAACGATTATTCATTTATTTGTTTATAGTTTCCTTGAAGTCTGATGTTGCCTTTAGAAGGGGCACTATTATGCGTATATGAGGAATACTGTGCTGCAGAGAAAGGAATGTCTAGTCTAGGCCCAGAAATGGATATATAACAGAAAGGGAAGGGAAGGGAAGAGAAGGGAGGGAAAGGAAGAGAAAGGAAAAGAAAAGAGAGAGGATAGGAAAGGAAAGGAAAGAAAGGGAAAAAAGCTAGGGAAAGGAAAGAAAGGGAAAACAGCTAGGGAAAGGAAAGGAAAGCACTAACTCTATACGCTCTATATTCTTAAAGCCCCTTCTAAAGACGACACCAAAAACAGATGTTGGAAATTGCAGTCCTGATCCACCTCTACTTCACTGAAATAAATACATCTATGATACAGCACCAGTATGTAGCTACAGCACTATCAGATCTCACTACTTTTATGTTGATAAATGAGTTCACTGTTACTTATTCCTGCCACCTCTACATGCCCACTAGTAATGTGAATAAACACGATGCTACATTTTAGAAGAATTGTATCCACTTGAGATGATGTTCTTTATGGGGAAGATAATACAGTTTCAGCCTGCCTTGAACCCTCTAATTGTATGAACAAAGAACAAAGAGACAACATATGTGAGTGTATACATATACTGTATATATATATATATAAATATATATATATATATATATATACAGTATATGGTGAGGAGAGGCAGACAGTATAGGGCTGGTAAAGAGGGGTAGGAGGGAAGCACATTCTCCCTGCCCCTTCTCTCTCTCTCCTCAATATACTATATAAACACACACACATGTTCCAGCTCTGTGCATACCACAAGAGGATCTATGCTGGGTCCAAACTGTTGCACCTTCCCAATAAACAGCGCTTCTCTGTGAGGGTATAATCCTACCATATGAACAACTGACAATGCTGTACTGTGGTATAAAGATACAAGATGCTACAATACTGTCAAAAATGGCACCAATACCTTATCTTACTTGTGAGCATTAGACACACTAGCTGGTATTCTCATTGGCTCTGGGAGCCTTCTAGCACCTCTTTCTAAGGAATTTATCTTGAACATTACATTCATCATCATCCAATCCTACATTGCCCCATGAGAAGCGCAGAAGCCCGGGGCTAGGCAAGCTGGTCTTGACAAGATTAGAGTGACCAGACTCACTCATCCCTGAGTGGCATTACATAAGCAATAAACCTCAGCCACTCTTTGGATATAAGCCTTCACCGGCTCAATCCGATTGGAGTGCCGTAATTACTCACTAAACCACCAGGCACCAAAATATGGTTATATGGTTACCACCCAGAGCAGTAAATGGTTTCCTGGTGAATAAGAAACCATTTGGCTTGTCACTCAGAGTAGAGTCACCCACAGGCAGAAGGAAGAGGAAAGAATGAAGGAAAGAAAGACAGAAGAGGGAGTGCAAAGTCACTCGTAGGCAGAAGAACGAGAAAAGAATGAAGGAAAGAAAGACAGAAGAGGATGAAGGAAAGAAAGACAGAAGAGGATGGAAGGAAAGAAGGATGGACGAAAGGAAAGGTCAGTATTCTCTTTTACACTACTCATATCTTTTCAATATTGATGTAAAGTATGTACATAACATACAGGAGAATATTAATGTATCATATACATAAAAAATGGTTAAGGAAGAGGTGTTAGTAAGCTTCCAAACCACACTAGAATACCATCCATAAGCTGTACACAGGAACAGCTCTGTGGTGAGGAGCACAAAGCAACAAAGGTCAGTTACATATATGCAACACCACAGTTCATCCCTTCAGTCCAATGATGTACTTTCTATTTTATTCTTGCCTCTTCCACATGATTTTATTCAGTTTGTGTGAGCCTTTTCAAACTTTAAAAGTCTGATACAACCTTCATTAACCCTTTCACTAATAATGGGTTCTCCTAATTTGAATATAATTATCTGATACCAATAAGAATATAAATACATCATCAGACTGAAGAGATTAAGAATGACTAAAATAGGCAATCGTCTTCTAAACTATACATCTGCAGATTAACTTTCATAATTATACTGCAGTAATTGTTCAACATGCTTTGGTAAACAGTTATACAGGCGACCCCCACTTTACGAACGATCGCGCAACGAAAGTTCACTTTAACAATGATCACGTTTTACTACCCTTTATTCACCTAACAAACACCAAAATTCATTTTAACAAATTTTTTTTCCATTGGCAATTTTAAACTGAGTGAGCTCAGTCAGCTAATTCCACCATAGCACCATTAACAGAGAAAATGCACACCATTCACTCCTGCCCTACCATCCAAAACTGTCAGAACAGTACCTCGCCACCACACGTGCAACATTTAGTTTGTCATCATGCCGTCCAAACACCCTGTTTTTTATTGGCCAGTTGCATGTTAAATCGCACATGTAGTTGCAGATTAAGGGTTTGGGAGTCATAAAATACACAAATATTGGTTCAGACTGAGCAAGAAGGGGTTAATATGGATGGATGGTGGAAAAATCAGGGCCCTGAAACCAAGCTCCATTTCAACATTGTTATAATGGGTTCACACAATGAAAAATCACTTAGTGAAGGTTTTTCCTGGAACATAACCCGTTCGTAAAGTGGGGGCCTCCTGTAATTAATTACAGTGTTGTGTAATGCTAAATAACTATTCTGTACTTTTTGTATGATATCCCATTAAATAAAAGATAACATAGCTTACAAAATAACAGCAACATCTCTATCATAGTTATTATCGCTGCTATATCTTACTAGTGAAAGCTATTATTTTTCTCCTTTAATATACTGTACAGTACTGTACTCTAGTAATTTTTGTCATGAGCTGTGTTTATCCTTCAGATGTGACTATACTTAAATATACATATAAATGGACAGAATCTCACACCAATGTCTTGTTTACTTCTATAATATTAGTTCTCTCTATATAAACTTCTTTAAGCTTAATCTTATATGGAGTTACCCCCAAAATAATTATAACCTGAACATAAGCGAGACTGTGTACTATCATAGTCAACTGGTCAATCACAAAGTAGTGCTTCCATTACAGTACTGTCACTTGCAACTTTGATAGTCCTCTCACATTTCTGTATCTTTAAATGGGTTTATCAACCATACAAAATGCCGTTAGGGAGGTACGTCAGTCTCCTCGCCTTGATATAGACTTTGGGACCCTAGCCTTGGGCCTCCACACATCTTAAAATTGAGTTAAGGGACTGGTTGTTAATATTTATCTTAGTATAAAACAGGTCAATGTATCAGTGCATAAAAACTAGTTGCCTGAGTACTCTGCGATGGATAATGGATGTGCTGTGTATGTTGTCAGGTATGGATAGTTGCAAATGTCCTAGGCCTTTTCAGTCCCTTGGCATATTTTACACCAGTATATTATTTCTGCCAGCTGCAGATAATTCCATTTAGTTTAGGGAAGATGCTTTGAGGTGAACGGGTTAGATATGATCTCCATATATAACTACCACCACTACAGGTCCTTCCTGATTTGAATAAAATTGTCTGGTGGTTGACTGGGTAAATGAAAAAGTCACTGTAATGAAAGGATTAATAAATTCTAACACCTACAATGATCCCTGGGCAATAAGGCTACCATGCCAGCTGGGAACCTTCAGCCACTGTCAAAACTTGGATCATAAACATTACCATTGTGCAAACATGGCACCATAACAAATCTCATTATTTAAAACCCTGGTTCTATCTACAGTACTCTGTCACAAGGCAGATTAGAATCCTGGTGGTGCCATGGTGTTGGAGGCATAGCTAGGATACTAAAAATGGGGTAGCCAAGCCTAATCATACAACAGCCAAAGCAGAACTCTTTAAGGGGTTTGGGGACATTCCCCTGGAAATTTCTGGTAGCCAGTGGGAAGTCCAGGCATATTTCAGGGGTAGCCAGCACCACCCTTACCACCCCTCTGGCAAGATCACTGCACTGAGTAGATATAAAAAGATTTGTGATGGTTCCTCCTGTCCTCTCCAGTACTATTAGATGTTCACAGTATAGACTATAACTTGTTAAATAGGCACATTATGATGATGGCCACTGCACACCAGTGAAGAATGGGTGATCCTTTACCTCCTGAGCCCCGGCAGCACCACCGCCCAGACGCTCAGTGGGATGTGCACACAACAACTGCCACAGAAAAACATGTACAAAGATGTTAATATATACGAGTACTACTGAATCCAGTACTATACACTCAGTTACACGTAGTGTAATAAATTAAATACCGCACAGACTGTAAGCACCCAGTAACAGCAAAATGTGCAACAAGAAGAATATGGTGTCTCACTTTCTCTCTCTTAGTGTAGCTCATATTCAAGCCCAATTTTTGTTTTCAGAAAGTGAAAGGACTGATCTTGCTGGTGAGTCCCTTGAGTGTGTGGAAGAGTTTTGTTATTTGGGAGACATGTTATGTACTTTGTGAGACATGTTATGTGCTGGAGGCAGGGCTGGGGTAATGAGTGGTTGGAGGAAGTTCAAGGAGCTGTTGCCTCTCCTGACATTCACAGGGCTCTCTCTCCATGATAAGGGATCTTTGTATGTGGCATGTGTTAGGAGTGTAATATTGTATGGTTGTGATACCTGAGTAGTATAGACAGAGGATATTTGTAGGCTGAAACATACTGAAAAGACAGTGATCAGATGGATGTGTAATGCATTCTTGAATGCAAGGTATGGGAGACTAGGTTTAAAACTGAACAGTTGAGAGGATGGATGGGACTGGAGTGTCTTGATGCTAGGATGAGAAGGAGCAAATTGAGATGGTTCTGGTATGTGGAGAGGATGGAGGATGACAACTGAGTGTGGAAAGTGAGAAGTGTGAATGCCTGGGGAAGGGCTGCAAGAGGCAGACCAAATAAGACCTGGGACAAGGTCGTAGTGTGTGACCTCAGGGATAAGGGACTGAACAAGGAGGCTGCCAGAGATCAAGCAGCATGGAGGCTGCCATTAGGAGACCAAGGCTGACATATGCAGGCATGCTGGAGCTTTTATAAACAAAACGATATGAAAGGCTTGGGAAAGTTATGAAATTAGCCCCTGCCATTCAATGTACCCCTACTTAACTGTAGCTGTTTGACAGATAGGGATAAAGAGAGTATTATAACCTGTGAGAGAAGTGATGCAGCCTCTGGTGAGAGGTGCGGAGGCAGCAGCAGCTCAGTGTGTGAGGTTACGCCTGATGGATGTGATGCTGCAACACTCTGACGAGAAAAATATTATTACAAGTACAGTCAGAGAATTACTATCTTCCCAGTTCTGTCTGAAGAAAATTTGCAACTGCTGAAATACAATGAAAATCCTATCTCTACTATGCTGTTTTTACTCAAACTTGGTCTAAAATTGCCATCGTTCCATCTTCAGTGCTGAGTTGTAACAACAAATTAACATTTGAACGTAGTGCTAGAAAAGATGACGTGATACAGAAAGGATGCACAGCCATGGTATTGTCTTTTTCCGCCACTGAGCTATGTGAAATAACATGCAAAAGGACAAAAATCTGGCCCAAGTTAGAGTAAAAGTGGCATGATGCGAATTTCTGATTGCTTGATTTTCCACTCCATATTCGTAAAACTTTACAAAGATTTTTTGTGTCTTCATCTGTAATAACTATAAAACAACCCATTCAAATGATGCCAAGCTTTTCTTTTAAGGAATCACAATACTGAGGTTGGCATAGTACAGGTGATGTTTTCTAATGCCTCAGAGCTAAACAAAGTGTGAAAATCAGCTATGGTAATTACTGTACTGGTACTTTCCAAAAGCTACTGGAAACTGCTTGGAAGAAATGAAATCTCAGATGTGTACTGTAATATGTTTTGTAACAATGGATGAGTCTCAACTTGAGCTATGACTCTATTTACTTGTGGCTTAGTTTTCTGCCTATAAGTGATGACTGTGTGGCTAATTACCAAGCTTATTGCCAGTTAACTCGTATGGTAATATTGCTCCTCTTTACCTGTCCAGTAAGCAGATGGTACAGCAGGGCTCCCACTGTCCACCAATCACATGCTGGGGTGGGGTGGGTGAGGGGCGAGACCAGTTCAGGGGCCAGGTACCCCTCTGAGGTGCCCCATTCTTGCCGCGTCTCGAACCACCCTCGCACCACACATGACCATCGACTCTCATATGTCAACACAACACTGCCACCCTCATCCAGGAGTAGGTTGTCTGGTCTCAAGTCACTGCAAACATATACTTGTCCTAATACCTTGATAATGAGGCCAGTCCCATGCTGAAGAAAATAAAAGTCTGATAATGACTAGAATATTGTTAAGAAATCCCCACCTCTGTCTTAGAGTAACTTGCCTAGCCTCATGTCCATGTGGGAAAAAATAGAAGCCTTAACTCTTAGATGACAAGAGGCTAAGCCCCAGGTAAAAATATACTCAGGCAATAACAAGCAAAAAACAGTTTACCATCACACATGACCACAACTCTTGTACATAAGCACACAGCTTTGTCCAGGAGTAGGCTGTCTGGCCTTAAAGTGATGTGGCCAAAATTGCACCACAATATAATGATGCCTTTTTATATCTTACTTTTGTTACCACCCAAAGATTTCACCCAACTTTGCAAGATACTTTCAAACTGTTGCTGTTGTGATCCCAGGCTTATGGTATCTGAAAGTGAACCAGAGGAAAAGGGAAGAGATTAGAGCTACCTGTATATATAAGCTGCAGCACCACCTGGTTATATCAGTATCACCACATGAAGGCATTCCTCTCAATCACCTAGCTTCATTAACAAACTGAAAAAATATGGTAGATACACCACATCATACTCCCACTTTCACCCAGGGGTAGGTTATCTGATCTCAGGTTGTTGTCGGCATACAGTATAAACTTGTTCTGACTCCTTCAATATGGTGATGTCTCTGTTCGCTCACTCTTGCTATCTTTAGAGAATTTTAGTACCATATGGCTTGGACAGACTTTCAACCTGGATGGATGAGATAAAGCCTTCATTTTGTTACTATACGGCGATATACTGCAGTGTGACAGGGTACAGAACCCTAACAAAATATAAGGAGATATATATATATTCTATATGCTAAGACCATGCCTTGTGGCTGCTGCAGCTGAATACTTGCTGAAGTGAGCAAACAGGAGGAAAGTGTAATACATAACTAACGTGACCCCTTTGCTACAATGACAACATAGTCTGCCTATTCTTGCCACTCCCAGGCTATCATTAACAGTTAAAGAAGGACCTCTCATACCAACAGGGCCAGCTACAGTCTTTATAAACCCCCTCACTCTGATGAAAACTTTCATAATATTTTCCTGCCATCCCTAAATGTTATTTTACAACTTAGGAAAGAATTCTTACAGTAAATGTATTCAACAATAAAAAATAATATAAACTGACCCCCAAATAATGCCCAACTGGTGCAGGGCAGTGAGTGCTGATATCACCTGCGACACCCACACCCGCACCAGTCCCTCAGGTAACCGTGCCACTCCCTCCTTAACCCCTTGGCTGGCTGCATGCTGGTCCAATAGTGCCCTGAGGGAGGAGGTGCTTCTCTCCAGTGAAGCTGGCATATTATTACACTGTTCTGAATCATGGCTGTTTGAGCTTCTTTCTACTAAGGTTGGGTTATTATTACACTGTTCTAAATTACTACTGGTTAATGGACAAGACAATATTGCACCTGTGTTGATTGTACTGGTTCTTGATGCATTACAATCCCTCACCGGGTCTTCCTGCAAAGTACTGCTTGACCCGTTACTAATGAAAGGTGGCACATCATTACTGTTACCTAGAACTGGGTCATTCACACATAAAGGTGGGTCTCCATCACTGACCAAGTTTATTTTCTGTTCTCTTGATTCTATTCTCTTATCTGAATTCAAATTACTGTCAAACTTTTGTTCTTTGGCTGTTAAAATTTCCATTTCTGATATGTTTCCATCTCTGTGCCTTAATTTTGATTGCTTGGGTAAAGTGTTTCTGTCACTGGGTTCCCTGCATATCAAATTACCATTCCTGGAGCCTATATTTTGTTCCCCATTGGCACTATCGGAATCTAAATGTTTTTCTACAGTTCTTAAGTTTTTACTGATATTGGCTGGATATTTTTCACTGGAACTTGCATTTCCATCAGTTACTGTGTGGTTACCAGTTAAACAATATGCACTGCTTGCTCTAGAATTACGATTTCCACTAGTTTCAATACAAACTCCCTTACTACTGGAACTACAATTGAGGTCATATGATTTGTTTCCTTGAAGCAAGTGTTGTTCACCTCCTACCTTATTTATTTTCTGAAGGTGCTGACTACCACATGTTTCTGCTCCCTTATTCTTACAGTTCTTTGGGCTCATGTTGCTTATGTCAGAACAGAACTGTGAATGATCTACATGCATTTCACAATTGTTTGAGGGTATGTCTGACTGGCCTGGGTTATGTAAGGGCACATTGGGTAGGTCGAAAGGCAAGTCAGGAAGGTCAGAAGGCAGGTCCTGATCAGGGGGAAAATCTGGTGGTTCAGGATGGAGGTGAGGCCGATCTAGAGGGAGGTCAGGCTGGTCTAAGGGGAGGTCAGAGTGGTCAAGGGATGTGCTGTCATCAGAGGCGTTGTCAGGAAGGGCGGCTGAAGAGGCCTGAGGGGTGAGACACTGGCTCTTGCTCTGACGTAAAGTCTGGTCCACATTTTTAAGTAGTAAGCGGGAGTTTCGGATAAGCTCATCAATGCCAATGGATGCAAGCTCATCATCATCCCGGCCTGTCCATGAGAATGATGGGAGAGTCACACTGGCAAAAGATGTATCTGTTGCCATACTCAAATCCTCATCTTCTCTATCATGATCAGTTTTCAGGTATAAGGGCTCTTTCATTTTGCCAGAATCCTCCACTATCTTTCCCATGCTAGGTTTTGTTCTGCCACTGTCTTGTTCATGTCTTGGGTGTTCATGTCTCGGAACCATTTTATGGCCTGTGGTCTTATCAACACAGTCTATTCCTACATCAACACTGGCATCGATTGCTGAGGTGTCATCTGTGATGACCCTCACCTCTGGGAGCACTGGAGGGTCAAGTGGGATAGATGGACCAGGGACAGAGCAACTAAAGTCCTCACTAACACCAGATAAAGTGTCGCTACCCATGCTAGCCCTGTCATCATCATCTCCACCATTAGCATTCTTGCCATCACACACTTTTATGTCCTCCTCAACGCCAGAAACACAGAGAACCCCTGCACTCCTAGACTTGGGAACGGATTCTGCTCTACTACCATTTGATCCCGGGATGGCAACCAGAGATGGGGATGAAGGAAGGGCATTGTGTCCAGCATATTCAGAGAAGATCTGGAGGTAGCCATCAGGGAGGCACGAGGATGATGCCTCTGAGCCACCTGAACTACCACCAGCTGATGAGCTCTCACAGGAAGGTACCGTTAAGTGGTGATGATTTTTGTTGGGCAGATGTGATGTGTGACCAGCAGCAGTGGTGACAGGAACTGGAGACATGCAAGATGACGATAAATCCGGCGTATGACATGATGCACGGGAGGGCAAACCAGATGTAGCGCTGTGTGAGAGGCAGGATGAAGACACGTCAGGTGTCAGGCAGGGCACACGGGCAGAAAGGTAAGTAGGCGTGGTTCCGGTGGGGAGAGGTGGGGCCTGGGAGGATGTCTCACACGATGGAGTGTCGGTCCCGGGTGGATCCAGTAAGAGATGCCGTCCGGAGTATGTACTAGCAGGTGAGTCAAAGATCTGATTGGGCATGTGGCACCCCCCTCCACTCCCACTCTGACCCACGTAGCGTCCAATGTGACTCCACAACTTCCCACCACTAGGTAAGGTGGAGAAAAAAGGGGCCAAACATTAAAAATCTATGTAAGAAATTAAGAATCACCATCACCATCCTGACCTTTTTTCCTGACTCAAAAGATAGAGAGTAAAAAAATGCAGATCATTAAAATAAAAACATTATAAGCTTAACACAAGCAATTCTATCAAATAATCTATATACCTAGAGCCAGATGTCCAATTTTAAAACTTATCACCCCATTTATAAGTGAGAGGTACACAGATGATGATTATAAATACTAATGACAATGACAAAAATAATGTTAAAGAAAAAAATACAAATATGAAGGAACAATTTGTCACTGGACGTTACCTGATAAATTTGAGGATAAGGAAGATGGCACTGTGTGTCTCATGGTAGCGTAGAAGAGGTACCATGTAAGGCACCCCGGCCGGCACAATAGTTCTCTCACCGCTCCCACTCCCGCTCTTCACAACGACCTGTAATCAACTGTACACTGAGTAGGGAGATCTGGTGAAGGATAACACTTTTACATTCATTCGTCTAGTTTTTGAAGGCTCTAACGTGCTTGCATGCGTCGGTCTTGGTCACCTAATGGTGGCTCTCCCTGCTGCTTGATTTGTGGCAGCCTCCCTGTTCAGTCCCTTAACCCCAAGGTCACACTTAACCACTTAACCGCAGACCATCACTTTTGTGACGCTAGGTGGCGATGGCTCGAGCCTTGGGCTGTCAGTTGGGTGCCTCTGTTTTCTTTTTAATTAGCCGGGACCTTCAAAATATAAATATATATGAAAAAATGTAGAAGAGTCCTGAGTGCTATTTATATCACTCAGGCTAGTTTGGGCCTATATTTTATAAAAATAAGTCAAAGCGCAAATTGCCACCGGCTGGAAGTGCCAGGACCGCCTCACACAACCCCGCAGTTTATGGGTTAATGACCTTGTCCCAGGTCTTTTTGGTCTACCCCTCGCAGCCCCACCCCTAATATTAATGCTTTTCACTTCTGCACCCAATTATCATCCACTATCCTCTCCACATGCCCAAACCACCTCAATCTACCTCTCCTCATCACAACACCAATACACTCCAGCCCATCCAACCTCTCACCTATTCCATCATAAACCTAGCCCCCCCAAGCCTTGCACTCAGGGACACATTGCAAATCCACCCAATCATTGACATTTCTGTGCATCTGAGCCTGTGAATATCCTCTTCCTTTACTGCCCAGGTCTCACTACCATACAGCATTACTCTCCTAACATATGCTGCATACAGAGATCCCTTAGCATGTTGGGAGAGTCCTCTCAATGTCAGGAGAGGCAACAGCCCCTTGAACTTCTTCCAACCACTCCTCACCCTAGCCACAGAGCTAGCTCCTGCCCCACCTCCAGCACAGAACATGCCTCCCAAATAACAAAACTCTTCCACACACTCAAGAGACTCACCAGCAAGTTCAATCCTTCCATGCCTGACAATCTCCACCTGCTCTCCCTGACACAAAGCACACATAAAATCAGCATTATCTCGCAGCCTACCTCTAATACCACTACATCTATTATGCACCCACTTATCACAAACGCAGCACAAGATGGAATTACTTCCCACACCCTTGTGACAAATTGCACATAGCCACTCTCCCTCTTCTTTGACAGTACTGCCACCAAAACTAGATATCATCACTTTTATCTGCGCTTACCTACCTACAGAACTATCTAGCTAGCTATAAAACTATCTATCTATAAAATTATCTACCATTCTATCTATCTACAATACAGTTCTTTATCACCCCATCAGGAAGATAAAGGCACGGGGCTTTGCTGTTTAGTACAGACATTTACGAAGAGTGACCAGTTGCTTTTCCCTGAGCAGCAGTAGGGTGAGGAGACTGTAGCACCAGTCGAGCAGGGCAGTACTCCCAGGGAGGATGGAAAGCTGATGACAGGGAGAGCTGGAGCTCCCGTTTCATCAGCCCTCAGGACTTGTTCCTGACCATCCTCCTTTGCTGAACTTTTTCAGTGTCTCAGTTACACAGAGAGTAGACCAGCATGCTCTCCAATACAAGTTTCTCTAACTGTCAACACCAAACTACATACACGCTACACACTACACTTCCTTTTCAAAATTTTCAAAATGGCAAATAAAAATCATGCCTCGGAGTCCCCAGGGGGGGGGACCATAAATGCCCCCACCATCCGCCCCTCTCCCGGTGACGAATCAAGGAGCTGCCTGGAACCACTGTCTGACTCACTTCTTCTTCATTTCTGTAACATTCGCGGCCTTTCCTCTAACTTTCACGCTGTTGAGCACCACCTCTTCTCCTCTAAACCTCACCTTCTCTTTCTCACTGAGACTCAGCTGTCTGAGGCAACTGACAGCAAACCCTTTTCTGTATCCTCCTACTTTCTCTATTCTCGTTTCAAAGCCAAAGGTGGCTGTTGCGTATACGTACGCAACGATCTATCTTGCTCTCGTGTTCCTGAACTTGATTCTTCTGAATTCTCTGCTCTCTGGCTTCGGCTTTCCTGTCATTCTCTGACTAAATATATCTGTGCTGTTTACTTATCTCCTAATTCTACTGACTATCAAAAATTCTTTGACTATCTTACTTCTACGATGGAACACATTCTATCCATTTCTCCTTTCTCTGAAATCTCCATTCTAGGAGATTTCAATGTTCACCACCACCTTTGGCTCTCCTCTCCTTTAACTGATTCACCTGGTGAACAAGCCTACATCTTTTCTATCCTTAATGACCTAGAGCAGCTTGTACAGCACCCTACCCGTATCCCTGACCGCCTTGGAGAGAGTTCCAACATACTTGACCTTTTCCTAACAACTAATCCTTCTGCTTACACTGTTCATCTTTTCTCTCCGTTGGGCTCCTCCGATCACAATCTTATTACCTTAACATGTCCAATCGCTCCAGTACGGCCTGTGGACCCTCCAAAGAAACGCCACCTGTGGCACTTTGGAGCTGCAGATTGGGAGGCCCTCAGGCAGTACTTCTTTGATTTTCCATGGAATGATTATTGCTTCCATGGCCGGGAGCCATCTGAGTGTGCCTTGCGCGTTACGGAGGTTATTCTCTCAGGCATGGAAGCATACATTCCTTTCTCATATCCTCTGACTAATGCAAGAAAGCNTTTTCTGTCCAACTCTCTAATGCAAGAGTTAACCGTTACTCCCAGTCTTTTATTTATGCAACTGGTCAACTCTGGAACTGTCTTCCTATGTCTGTATTTCCTACTTCCTATGATCTCCAGTCTTTCAAACGCAGTGTGTCCAGGCATCTCGAATTGAACGGATCTTGAATTTGGCTCTCTTTTGTACTGTTTTTGTTTTTTCTTGGAAGGAACAGTATGCAGGCCCGTGGCCTTTGGTTCCTTCTTCCATGCATAAAAAAAAAAAAAAAATAAAAAAAAAATAAAACCCCAACCCCTTCTGTAATTTAAAACATACTGCTGGAACAACTTAGACCACTAGATCACCAGATGTCCGTTTGTTTATAGGGAACTTACCACTCAAGGTAGTGAATGGCATCCTGGGTTACAGGAAACCATGTAATTTCTCACTAAGTGTACAGGCATATGAAGGTGGCACTACAATGACTAGGTGGATGGTGGATGCTTCAATTTACCAAAGCAAGAATTACCAGACAAGATCTAATGCACTAAAAAAAGAAACAGTTATATACATTAAAGTACAGATATCAAACAATGGATGAAAAATTTTAGTAAAGTGAATGATCGGTTTTAGAGACACGAATAACATTTGATATGAAGCACTTGGAATTGGACCGACTGAGTGACCTTGACAGCCACAGTGTCGCCTGTGGTGGTGTCGGTGGCAATGATGACAGATCCGGCCACACCCGCCACTCGGTAGCCACTCAGGTCACCCGCACGACACTTCAGGCCTCCCTCACCCTCGGTTACACCAGTCGTTAGACCATCCTCATTCTGAAAGACAAGGGGAGAGTGGTTAGCCCTTGCACTGTTATGGATGCTCTTCGTTTTGTTTTGTTTTTGAAGGCTGCAACATGCTTGCATGCGTCGGCCTTTTGGGATTGGAGCATGTAGCATTTTATGACCGGATGCCCTTCCTGATGTCTACCAATGACCCTCGGGTGGATTCGATCCTCCGACCCTACGGCCAGAGTGGAGCGCTCACACCCACTGAGCCACAGCTGCTATATTTACATATATGATTTATTTATGCCAACACCAGACTATTTAAAAAACCAAACACACCTTTGCACTGTTACTGACGCACTTGCCTGTATTACTGATGTACTTAGCTATTCCTTAATCACTCTAACACCATACCATTCATTCATTCTCACTACTGGAGATGTATTTCAGTAATATATGAAGGCTCTTGGCTATTATACTCAAGTTAACAACTCATTATTATTTAAAACAATCACTCTAATACCACAGTGTATACTTTTTACAAAGTGAGATGTACTTAGGTACAATCCTGAGGCTCCTGGCTCAACATTTTAAGGCCAATCCTCACTCTCAAACATACCTGCCGTCAGACTATCTTCATTCTCACATGCCACTAAGATAATAATTAGCCTCTGTACTGTAATAAATGTGCTTAACTATTTTATTCAAGCTAACACTACACTAAACTTGGACCTTGTTTAAATCTGCTTTTCTTAAAGCCATTTCATGACTATGCTGCTGATGAATTAGCAACTTTTCTTCACTTGAAGATGATTGCAGTTAATGATGTATTTGCTCTGCAGTAGGAAATGAGTGCTTAATTACTTATTTTTGTACTTTTAACCCCTCCATCATGAACCAAAAGCATGCCTCACTTATGACTGCTTCACACTAATGTTCACTGCTTAATGACTTGTGCAATGATGTTGGGATCAGTACTAGGGAGGAGAGCATAAGCACTAACCTGGCTCTGTTTACGGTCCTTGCGTGTGAGTCGCGCCACCAGCTGTTCTGCTCGCTGGAGGTACTGGGCAGTCTTTCGCTTCACCGCCTCTCTGCGCCCACCCTCACTCTCACCTACAACACACCATCAGCATCATCACCACTATCAATATCATCATTACCAACAACATCCCCATCTACTATTTTCATCATCATTATCATCTTCTCTCTATCTCCATCATCATCACCATCGCCATTAACAACATCCTGACTTTTTTACCCACCTTACAGTGACATTCTGATCTTTTATTCTTGCTGGCTCATGAAACCTGGCTATTCAACTGAAGCATATGAGGAAACAGTGACTAGCAACTAACCCTTGAGAGGCATAAAGTGAGCAATAAACTCCAACCAACCCTCAGATCTCAATCCAAATGGGCTGCATCCAGCTGGAGGACCATAAATCACTATACCACCAGCACTGAGACAGCATTTCATTTACGTTCTTGCTGTGTTCTTACTTCTGTTGGACTTTCCCCAACTTTAATCACTTGAGCCTTAAGTCATTTGGAAAATCAAACATTTTTTTCATGAACTGCAATTTGGTATTTCTGTAATATAGTGGACACAAAGCCAACTCATAAACAGACAGACAGACCCATAAACACATACAGACATACAAACAGAGACAGAAGTGAATGCAACACTTGTACTTAAAAGGATAAATGAAGTTTGAGTACAGCACTTTTCAGTTCTCCTGCTGGATGATATGCTTCCCAGATTCACTTACATAAGAGTTAAAAACAAAGCAATCAATTTTCGTTTAATACCAATAATATTATTATGGCTGGGGAATGGCTGGGAGAAGGAGGGATGCGAGAATAGAGGAAGAAATCATTAGGATGGAAGTTGTGGAAGCAATGAAGAAAGCCAAAATGGAGAAAGCCCCAGGAATTGATGGAATGTATGGTGAAATGCTAAAGCATTGGGGAGAGACAGCAGTAGAATGGATGTGGAAGATGCACAGATTGTCCGGGATGAAGGTCAAGTCCCAGAGGATTGGACATCAGGTATAATTATTCCCCTGCACAAAGAAAAATGGGAAAAAGAAGTATGTGGTAATCATAGGGGCATTTGTCTTCTTAGTGTAATGGGAAAAGTATATGGTATGATACTTATCGACAGAGTAGGGAAATAACAGAGGAATTAGCTGGAGAAGAATAGGGAGGTTTTAGGAAGGAAAGAGATTGTGTAGATCAGGTAGTCATTCTTAGATCTTTAGTGGAAAAGTTTCTAGAGAAGTGAAAGAAGTTGTATGCAGCCTGAATTCATGGACTTGGATAAAGCATATGACAGGGCTGATAGACAAGAACTGTGGAAAGTATTAAGAATATATGGAGTAAATGGGAAGTTGTTGAATGCCGTGAAGAGTATGTATGAGGGTGCTAAGGCTGCAGTGCGTGTGGATAGTGAACTGAGTGAATTGTTCTATTTGATCATTGGACTGAAACAGGGATGTGTCATGTCTCCATAGTTGTTCAATCTGTATATGGATTGGGTTATAAAAGAGATACAAGGTAGGGCAGTGGATGTTGGACCGGCCCTAATGAGAAAGGACGGTGTGTGAAAATTCCCATAATATTGTTTGCAGATGATACTGTGTTGTTAAGTGAAGACAAAGGGGAGCTGCATGGCTTGGTGAATGAGTTTGAGAGAGTGTGTAAGAAACGGAATCTAAAGCTGAATGTAGGGAAGAGTAAAGTTATGGTCTTCGAGATAAAAGAAGTCAATGAATATACAGTGAGGTTGGCTGAGGAGGGAATGGAAAATGTGAGTGCATTTAAGTACTTGGGTAGTGTGATGAGTAAGGATGGAAGTTTTGAGGGTGAAGTGCTTGACATCGTACAACAAGGATGAAAGGTTGCTGGTTCTTTGAAAGCAGTGGTAAGAAACAGGGAAGTGGGCATGGAAGTGAAAAAGTTACTGCATGACAGTACTGTGATACCAACTCTAACAAATGGAAGTGAAGCTTGGACCCTGTTGGAGGGACACAAGTCAGGAGTGGGAGAAGTGAAAATGAGTTATTTGAAAGGAGCATGTGAAGTCACATGGAGAGACAGACTGACAAATAAGGAAGTGAAGAGGCATTGTGGTGTGGATGTGGATGTGACAGGAAGCATTAGGAGAAACTCACTGAGGTGGTCTGGCCATGTGGAGAGGATGGAGAGCGAGAGACTGATGAGGAGAGTGTATGTGAGTGCGGTGGGAGGGGTAGAGGAAGAGGGAGGCCAAGGATGAGGTGGAGGGATGGAGTGGAGAGGTATATGAGAGAGAGGGATGTGAGCTGGAAGCAGGGCAGTGAAATGGCGGGGGGCAGGGCAACATGGAAGTGATTTGTTTGTGGCCACCCCTTACGGGATTAAGGCATCTGGCAATAGATGGATAGACTATTATCACTTTTCGTTCCAATACAAGGATGTCATTAGAAAAGTAACAGGTTGGGAGGTCCACATTACTGTTGATCAAGGAGGCTAACCAGCATCCCTTCCTTCCCTACTGATTTATGAATGTAAGACATTATACTATACGGTGGAGCCCCAAGTTTAGTGACATCTTCAATCACAGTTTCATGGTTAGCGGCGACCTGCAAATATTCCCAAACACCAGGTTTTGCGAGAAAACCCCTCCATTCGTGGTGAGAAAACATAAACAAAACGTGCACACGGAAAGTGATCGTCACTTGTTTGCTGCCATTGTCACAGAAGAGAGGCAGCAGAGGATGGATAAGTTGCATGAAGAGGTGGAGGCAGCAAAGGCAGAGGAGGGTGGAGGTGCCAGAGGTGGCATGGTGCAGTAGCCTCAGAAATTACACCCCCATCTCTTCCATTAAGCACCTCACTCCAGTCTTCCGAGTGAGTTTCCTTGCCAATTATAGACTTTGTATTAATACTAATTTCTTTTCAGGTGTGATCAGTAAATTTTACATTGCATGAACGGGTTTTACGGGGAGTTGTCATGAGACCCAGAACCAGTTCGCCTATTTCCAATAGGATGAATGCCCCAACTTTAGCAGTTTCAAAGTTTGTTGTACTTTTCACGGAACCAATTAGACGCAAAATTTGGGGCTTTACTGTACTATGTTTTACTTCATTTATGCATGGTGTGTTGATAGCATAAGGACATAAATAACATACAAAAGAATATTAGCATGTAGTATGGGCAATAAATTCCTAAAGAAATTCTAAAAAACAAAAAGATATACCTAAATAACATACAAAAAAATATTAACAAATAGTATGAGAAATAAATCAAATAAATCAACAGGAAGAGTTCATTAAAAAAAAAAAAGAAGTAAACAACAAACTAAAAAATATTAACAAGCAGTATGAGAAATAAATACTTAAGGAACAGGTGCTAGAAAGCCTCCTAAGCAACAAGACTATGACCCTGAGTATCAGAGAAATCACTGTCACACACAGAATGGTACTGTAATAACTTCACATTCCCACACAGCCATCTTACTTATCACACTCTCACCAGGCCAGTTTAGTCCATTCTCCATTCTTCTTATACTGTCATCCTCTTTTGATGCTACATCTAACATTTCACCTGTGCTGTTCTTTTCTGTAAAATGAATATATTATTTCTAAGTGTATCAATCAAACCAACTGCTTACTTCATGCTGTATGAATTTTTTCTAAAACTCCATAATTTTTCAATACAGAAGTGTTCACATTACCATATGCAACTCAAAGGTCATCCACAGAGTGGATGTCTACAGCTTGGAGCTTTTATAAAATGTAAGAAATGCACTACAAGTAAGAAAAAAATTAATATGAACTGTATTTATACAGTAAAAAGAAACATTACTCCACAATAAAACAACAAGAAAACTTAGTCATCTGACTGATCTGCCTTACAATCAATACGATCAGCTCTCTGGCAATAATAAGAGCTTATCTAGCATCCTCAATTCATTAAGGCATCAACTGACTAGGAATTTGCCCCCCGGAAAAGCTGCCTGTCTAAAGTCATTCTTCAGGAGGGCCTGATCACAAACAGAAGCTACAAAACAGCAATAACGCATGCTTATGCAGTAAATTTTTAATAATCAGTGATGCACTCGAACTTACCAATTGACAGAATGGCCTTACCTCAAAAATGCCAGAATAATTGCAGGTTGAGGCTTTGTGTGTGTTTGTGAACAGTACCAACATTTCAAAAGATGGAGCTAAGAATTTCAAATGCTTCAAAGATGAGCAAATGGGTGTATAAGCAATAACAATGGGAATCTTGTTTATAGCTTCTTCTACTTTCATGTTTTGCATTTCTTGTACTGGACCTAATCACTCCCTCCAAACAGCTGCCTCTGACTATTTAATGTGATTTTCACTACATTTTATAAAACAGTGATATACCATATATGTTACACACTATGTCTCTCAGATTCCACCTGGCATCTAGGGACTATTTTTGACTGTTCTTGCCATTATTTTCAGTACTATGGAAATAACTGCATTCTCTCTATCATCCAATCCTTACTACAGCAAGAGCATAGGGGTATACAGCTGGGCCTAACATGTATGGATTAAGTAGCCTAACCCAGGTCCTCTACAGTCCTGATGGGGCAATAAAGGACTGGAATAGGCAGAATAGAATTATTTGTTACATTATTGAAAATACAGAGGAATTCAGGGGAGGGAAAAAAAAAAAAAAGGGGGGGGGGTCCCTACTGCCTGGGTGGAGCCTGAGAAGGCACAGCTCAACTGTCAAGTTTACTGGCACCAGAAACAGTATCTCAGAAACAAATAACAACTATCCAACCAGCACACAAAATTTTCCATTGTTGACAGATGGCACTTTGATTGCTATGGGGCTATACTTATTAGCCATATGGAATATACATCTTTTTAGCTACTAAGAATTTATTTGTTAGTGACTAGCAAATTGCACCTGGAAATGGAAAAATGAGAGAAACTAGAAGATATCAAACTGTACAAGATCTTAACTAATATAGTAAAACAGTGCATCACTGTGGGCAACCACCTTAAAAAAGGAATGGAAATGTTATATATATATGAGTAAAAAAAACCACACTGATGTGAATTATAACTGCTACTACTCCTGTAATGTTAGTTATATAGTAGGCAGTATTAGATATAGCCTAGAATCAAAATAACCAAAAAAGTTACATGCAAGCAAATGAAATACAACACCTGATACACTGTGACAGAATGCACAGTATAATATACTCTGAAATAAAGGTGTAACTACTACAGAATATAAAAGAAGTTCAATACTTTAAAATGAAGTACTGTACAAAATCTACAATTAGAGGACTTCTACATAAGATGAAGCAAATACACTGGAGTGTGGCAGAGACCATTAAGTTAACAAAGATTAGACTACATTAGCCACTGTTAGAAGTCTGCCTGCCATAAGACCATTGAAAATACTGTTAACCACTTCACTCTGATAACTTATGTTCTATTCTATTGCTGTTACTACCAGATGATTTTATTCAGCTCTGTTGAGACTTTGTGAACTGGAGAAGTTAGATATTGCCTTCATTAACCCCTTCACTACCAGAGGTCTGTTTTAAGCCAAGTAAAATAATCTGGAGGTAAAATGAAAACAATAAAAAAAATAAATATACAAATAAATATGTCTTCAAAGTGAGAGAGATAACAGTGCTTACAACTGTCTGACAGGTGACACAAAAAATTACTAAAATTGTCCGATCTCTGTTTACTTGACAGCCCATAAGGCACAGATAGT
Organism: Birgus latro; assembly: GCA_018397915.1. Classification (NCBI taxonomy): domain Eukaryota; kingdom Metazoa; phylum Arthropoda; class Malacostraca; order Decapoda; family Coenobitidae; genus Birgus; species Birgus latro. Next base: position 36,762 of record JAGKTI010000355.1, read on the forward strand.
CAGACAGGAAAAGAAACAAGGGGGAGGAATATGTACAGTACTTGCTAAGGGTTACCTCTCTTCCTAGCCTGCTCCTCGACTGGACCAGCTGCGTACAAACACAAGAGGCCCAGTTTAACCAGGGGGATTTGGAGTGACCGGTGGCCTAGTGGTTAATTTGGTGACAGTTTTTAAAATTTATATCCACTTGCTACTAATTGTGTTCAGGATTTAAATGATCATGGAGTAAGCTAGGTGGCTCTCCATTTATGATTTATATTCTACAGCCATCACAAAATAGCATTTAGGTTGTTCAGAAAAAAACTGCTTACCATAGATTTATATGAATCTTATAATCACATAATGATTTAAAATATACAAGTTAAATATTGCATTATAATAGAAAGTAAAACATTTGATCATCCACAAAACAGAGAAAGGAATATTCACCCTTCAGGATGATGACATTTTAAAATTTAATCTTGCTATACACTTGTTACAATAACTTGGTCCAGATTTTCATCCTTTTGCACCTTATTTCACATAGCTCAATGGTAGAAAAAGACAATACGGTTGTATGGCTCTACATCCTTTCCATGGCATCTTTGTGACAGGCATGATATTTTTGTGTTAATGTATTCTTACAACTCAGCATTCATCATTGAGAGATGGCAATTTTTGATCAAGTTTGTGTAAAAAGAAGAGAGTACAGTCACGCTCCCTAATTTAGACCCACCCCGAGCCAAGCCCAGAGCTGAGGGAGGCAGTAGCCACAGCTCTTAAACGAACTCATTTACTAGCCACCCTCCCCCCCAACTCCTCCCCTCAATCCCTCCCCCCTCCCTCTCACCATCCAACTTTCATTCTCTACCTTACTGCATTCCTTTCCACTCTCACCTCTTACTGGAACAATCACTTACTCTAGAGGACAATGCTGGACAGTATTAGGCAGTAGATTTGGGAAACAAAAAAAAAGTAAGACCCGAATATATTATTTCTCTTAATAAATTATCTCAAGGGAAACTGTTATAGAGGCTGTATTATACTATTGCTCCAGTGATAAATTAGCCTATACAGTTTGTATTGCTGTAATACTTTTATTTTTACAATTACTATATTTTAATGATTCTTATCGAAGTGGTTATAGTGGTCTGGTTATAGGTCCTATTGATTGGGTTTTTCATGCCCCATGCTTTCCCAAAACTACTGTATATTACCATCCAGCATCGTCCTTTTCAGTAGATGATTGTTTCAGTAAGAGGTGAGGGTGGATAGCAATTCAGTAAGGTAGAGAATGATCATTGGATGGCGATAGTGAAGGGGGATGGGGATTCAGGGGAGGAGTGGGGGGGGGGTTGCTAGTAAACGCGTTCGTTTAAGAGCCGTGGCTACTGCCTCCCTCAGCTCTGGGCTTGGCTCGGGGTGGGTCTAAATTAGGGAGCGTGACTGTACCTGACAATTTTATTTTGCTTCAAAGAGACTTTAAAAATGGGAGGGGTTATATAGCACCTTCATTAACCCCGTCACTGCAAGAGGTCTACCCTAGGGAGAATAAAATAGTCTGTACATAGCAAGAATAAAACAATACACTGACAGACAGAACGGCTTAAATCCATTCTAACATTTATGTAACTCAGCCAGTGCTGTACAACAGCTATAAACACATTTTCTGATACTCATTCCATCCTATTTTAATTTCAAAGTAAGTTACATATTTTACCCCTTTCAGCGCTATGACATCTTTTCCATGTTAGTGATTTCATTCAGCTCAGATATAATGCCTGACAGTAAGGGAGCTGGACACATATTCTAGCATCTCTGTAAACATAGCATCATATTTATGTTACATTAGGTGAAAGAGTTAGAAACATACACCAGAAACTCCTCTGGTATGCAGTCTCTGCTCAGCTGAACAAAATCCCCTGACAATGGAGAATTAATCCATGGAGCTTGGAATGTGTATTTCACTTCAGTCTGCCATTTCATGATAATTTTATTCAGCTTCAGACCGATTTCTTGAATTGGAGGGGAAGATATAGCTTTAACAAATCCCTCAGAATATGGAATTTTTCTAAGTTGAATAAATTTGCTTCAAGGGGTTAAGGATGAAAGATATCACAGCACTGGAAGGCTTACAGCTAACTAGCATATTCCTTTATAATGCACTAACCTTGTACCCCCTGAAGGAGTGTGCTGACTCCCTCCCGATACATGTTGAGGGCCTGCCTGTACTGCCGCTGCTGCTCATGCTGCTGTGCCTCGCTGATCTGCTGTGCTGCCACAAAGATGTACTGTGCACGGGCAACATCCTGGGGGCTGGGAGGGGCTTTGGTGGAGGGCACAAGTGGGGTTACAGTTTGCGTGAGTGGCGTGAGTGGGGTTAATGGCACTGAGCTTTTCCTACTACCAATACTGGATCTCCTGCTCACGTCAATAAGGGGAAAAGGGCGACGCTGGGAGGGGACATCAATAGGCACTGTTTCATTTGGATAGGGAACATCCTGCTGCTTGGGAGAGTCATGTACAGGATTCTCATAAACACAGAATGGCTGGGATGAAACACTGGACATGGAAGAAGTTGAAGTGTGTCTCTCAGCATTATTCTCCTCATCCCTGACACTCTTGATAAGTCCATCCTGAGTCTCTTTGTCTCCACTCACACAATCATTGGTGGGAAAGTCAAACACACTACTATTCTCTACTTCATATTCACTGCCTAAACCATGGCTGCCATCTAGTATTGCACTGTCGCCTCTCTTTAACATTTCCTTGTTATTATTTAACATAACTGTTTGGTATGGTTTTCGTGCCTGTGCATTAAATATTGTACTTTGTGAGAACTCTGACACTCTTCTTGAATCATCAGCTGCTGTTGATGAATCTTGGTCAAAATCCTGTGGTGCATTATGAGTATTTAAAGTCTCAGAAGCAGGATACACAACATACACACCACTCTGACTCGTTGGGAGTATGGGAGAGGCTGGAGGTGTTTTCAAAGCTGGCAGGGAAAGATCAACATCTGGTATGTGTGATTCTAGAGAGTTCAGCGGAGGTTTGAGTTTGGGTACGGGCGGATCAAGTGTGTTAAATGGAGGCTGGAGAGATGGGGGTGGGGAGTCTAGGCTGGAGCACACACTAAGGTCCTCCTCAGCATCACTTAGCTGGGCATACAGCGAGGTGGAGTCCTGAATGCCCAAAGTGCTGGCCAAATGTTCCGTTTCTTTCGGTCTGGCCAAAGAAGATGGCCTGGAATTAGCCCTTTCAGAAGAAGGAAGTCCTCTCTCTCTCTCTCTCATACAGAATGGATTAAACAATAATTAATAAATCTTAAAATATGATGAAATTATTGCAAAATTTATGACAGGAACCACTTGTTACCCCTTCACTGAAGGTGTTATGAAGATGAGTAAAACTGTCTCGTAGTAGCAAAAATAAGGAAATAATAATGCCTTTGCCCTCTCAACTTTAAGATGACAGGTGTACAACTCTTACCTGTCTTTGGAGTTTTTCCTTTTCCCCTTGGCTTTGTGCCTTCTGATGCTTTCCTCATCATCCTGTTAACAGAAAATGGTGAAACAAGAATACATTTAAGTTGCAAACATGAAAAACAAAGGCAATAAACAGATACACCACAGTAAACACAGCAGAGTTTGTACTCTCTCTCACCTGCAGTCAGTCACTATCATAACTCAGGGATGTTATGTTAATTATCCAAACTTTTTACACACATCCCATTTCATTCATTCATCATTCATCATCCAATCCTACATTACCCCACGAGGGGCGTAGAATCTCGGGGCTAGGCAAGTTGCTCCTGACATTTAAGATGAGAGTGACCAGCCTCACTCATCCCTGGGTGGCATTACGTGAGCAATAAACCCCAACCATCCGTTGGATATAAACGTTCACCAGCTCAATCCAACTGGAGTAATGTAATTACCCACTAAACCACCAGGTGTCAAAATTTGGTTATATGGTTACCACCCAGCATAGAAAAATGGTTTCCTGGTGTACAGGAAACCATTTGTCTTGTCGTAATGTAATTACCCACTAAACCACCAGGTGCCAAAATTTGGTTATATGGTTACCACCCAGCATAGTAAAATGGTTTCCTGGTGTACAGGAAACCATTTGTCTTGTCACTCAATGTAGAGTCACCCACAGGCAGAAGGAAAAGGAAAGAATGAAGGAAAGAAAGACAGAAGAGGATGGAAGGAAAGAAGGATGGACAAGAGGAAAGGGCAGACACCTGAGAGCAGCACTACACTGAGTGAGTGGATGGTGAGTGCCCACACCTACCCACAATATAAATATAAATCAGGGTAATTGGCAAATAATAGCAATGGAACTTTATTCAACCATTTCTCTGTACCTTCCTGAAGACTTGCCATAAATAGAAGAACCAGTCTTACCTGGATGAAGTTAGTGAATGCCTCTGAGGTGAAGAGAACATTGTGTTGGCCTATAAACTTGAGGAGGTTGAGTGCTGCTTGTCGCCTACCCTCTACAACATCTGCCTCAAACCTGAAGGGACACAAGAGGTTTTCATTCAACATGGAGGCCTGTATTCTCATTAATCTACAGAGCCTGGGGATAATATTTCACTATTTCTGCCATCACCTCACTACTGTCTTTAGCTAACTTAATAATAATTAATAATTGGTCCATTCAATACAAGCTCTCTGAAGTTGAATACAACTGTCTGGTAATAATAAGAGTGACCAAAATAGGATGTCACCTGGATTCAAGTAGTTAAAGGAGGCTCCCTTGCACAATTTCCTTACAAATTCATTCTACCCATATCTGGTACATTAATACATTTTATTATGTTGTTGCAATATGTTGTTGCAATATGTAGGATATGTAGAATGAACTACTACCAAAGAGGAGTGAGAAAACCTCCCAAGCTGACAAAAATACAGGCCAAGAAATCTTTTCTGTGAGTAGGAGAGGCAAGCTAGGACTCAGACGCCTGGAGACAGTTCTGTTATGGCCATTCTCTACTGATGGGTACCAAGGAGAGAAGGAATTGATTGGATATTGTGATGACGATGACACTATAACTGAATACGATACAAATACAGACGGTCCTTGTTTCATGAAAAGTTGACTTACAAATTTTCGACTTTACAATGATGGAAATTCACTTTGAAATGTGAATTTTGAACCTTCCCCGGGCTAGCGATATGTGGTACAATACTCTCTTGTGATACTAAGCAGCAGCAGCGAGCCCAGTCCCAGTCATCCCAGTCGGTTGCTTGTGTAAACAACTGATGCTCCAATGCTGCACAGCACAGTGTTCTGTGTTGGCAGCATTTTTTTTTGGATATCCTCCTGTATCTACGTTGTCTTTTGTGCATTCATCATGTCTACAAAATGCCCATCTGTCTCTCCTTCTACTGGTGAGAAGAGGAAGGTAATTACTCTTGAGATGAAACTCAAGATAATTGCCCAGCATGAAGGTGGCAAGCCCAAAGGGTCCTAGCCATTTCGGCTGTAACATTCAAACTGGCAAACGGCCAAATTGCCTACCGACCTAAGCAACATAACATGAAATAGTTGGACGTTATGGCTGAAATGACCAGGACCAAGCCCATAACGGCCATCACACATGAACTTGGACTTCTGCAATCAATTATCTCAGTATCAAATTACATGAGATATTTAACACTTTATTATAAAATAGGCTTTGTGTTGAAGATTTTGCCCAACTGTAGACTAAAGCAAGTGTTCTAAGCACATTTAAGGTAGGCTTGGCTAGGCTATGATGGTCGGTTGCTTAGATGTATTAAATGCATTTTTGACTTAAGAAACAATTCCACTTAACATCAGTTTCTCGTAACATAACCCGATCTTAAGTGAGGGACCATCTATACAGTACTCCAACGTACATAAGCACTAAAGAGTACCAGTATATATGAAAGAAAACTTTTATATTCCTAAACCATCTACTCATCCATTATCCTGACTCTTCATCCACTTTAAACTGAGGTGATGCATCTAGAAATAAAGAGGGAGAAAGTACAGTGGAAAAGACATTAGGAGTATGTACAGTGAAATGAGCCATTCAATCATCCATATATTATTCAAACTCGTAGAAACCTGGTTCCATATCATGGATCTACTTATCTGCACTTGAGCCTTTGCTATTAAAAAAAAACAAGAAAATGATAATAAGTCACCAGGTAGGTTTAAGGGGCTAACACGGTGGCAGAATCCAGTTTACCTGTTGAGTACCGTTGCTCTTGGGAAAGGTGGCACCTGACCTTGAAGTCCCAGCTTGGCATGCAGCTCAGATATGGCTTGGTGTAAGTGCCGCACCTCTGAGTACCGACGCCACACACAAACTGATGTTGATGCCTCAGGGCTGCTGCGCGGGAACACCTGTAACAAGCAACATTACAACAGTTGGCCAGTGTTCACCTAACAGAACTTGGTCATTAACAAAACTTGATTACTAATTTGTGACTGAATGAAATTTGGTGAGCATTAAGAGGTGGGAATGAGATTTCTTGGTTATGAAACAAACTACACTTCTAATCTTACTACACTTGGCCATCAACTAAGATGAAAGGAGTCAGGGACCTTCATCAGGTTAAAACAAACACACTACAGAAAAAGTTCTTTAATCCGACCACCAATAATCCAATTAGGCTATCTATACTCCAAATTTATCAAGGCAGATTTATCTGGGCTTTATCTATGAATTTATCTGACTTGGGCTTGCTCTTGAAATTGGATGTACCTGCCTGCAACTACTCAACTACATGCTCTTGGACTTGGATGAACCTGCCTGCAACTACCGGTACTGTATTTAGCTACACTTCTATGCATTTCCAGTGAGTAAAACAATAACCCATACCATTTTAAGTGTTTATTTAATGATCATCTACATACAGTACAGTATTTCTAATGTTTTCAGAAAACCCTCCTAATACAGTGGTCCGAAAAACCAATACAGTGTAGTTCGAAAGACCCTCAGTCCCTTGCCATTCGGATTACAGGACTTTTACTGTATATCTGTTAGTGATGATACCTCACTTTCCAATGCTGGCTCTTCATATGCTTTTTAAGTATTGCTGCTTTTTTTCTTTGATTAAGTACCATTATTCACATTAGCTATGGCACTATTCTACTGAAATATATTAAACAGAATACCTGGTACTTTGCACTTTCATATATCTATCTATCTACTGCCAGACGCCTCAATCCCGAACGGGGTGGCCACAAACAAATCGCCTCCATGTCACTCTGTCCCCTGCCATTTCACTACCATGCTCCCAACTCACACCCCCCTCTCTCATATACCTCTCCACTCCATCCCTCCATCTCATCCTCGGCCTCCCCCTCCCTCTCGCCCCTTCCACCTCACTCACATACACTCTCCTCGTCAATCTTTCACTCTCCATCCTCTCCACATGCCCAAACCACCTTAACGTGTTTCTCCTAACGCTTCCCATCACGTCCTCAAGCACACCACAACGCTCCTTCACTTCCTCATTTGTTAGTCTGTCTCTCCATGTGACTCCACATGCTCCTCTCAAATAACTCATTTCCACTGCTCTCACTTTTGACTTCTGTCCTTCCAACAGGGTCCAAGCTTCCCTTCCATATGTCAGAGTTGGTATCACAATACTGTCATGTAACAACTTTTCCACTTCCATGCTCACCTCCCTGTTTCTTATGCTTACATATAACATTGTTTTCTTATTTAAAAAAAAAAAAAAGTATTTCGAAAATAATGACCATCTGCTGATATTCTTCTTCAGCTATGACCCCTGACTCAACTTAAGGTAAAGCTGATGCTCCCTGGGATCTTTTGATGAGGTTATGTGATGCGTTTGTTTGTGCAGTACAGAATTATGGAGTGATGAACAAAAGTTCATTAACCTAGACAGCCTAGGGATGTATTTTTAATTTTCTTCCTGCAATCTCCTGATGACTTTCTTCAGTTTAGCACAAACTTTCAAAACCAGAAAGGTTAGATATAGCACTCCTTCAACATGAAAACCCTTTTGAAACTTGAATACTGTAATACTATCTGGTAACTGCAAGAACAAACTAAAACATGTCACATGGATTCAAAGGATTACTGGGCATGTGTACTGTGGTGTGAAAAGTGATATTAACCACATCATTATTACCGTATGACAAAGTCGGGCAGTGGATGTTGGAGCGGCCCTAGTGAGAGGGGGCAGTGTTTGGAAACTCCCTGTACTGTTGTTTGCAAATGATACTGTGTTGTTAAGCGAAGACGAAGGGGAGCTGCAAGGCTTGGTAGATGAGTTTGGGAGAGTGTGTAATAAACGGAATCTAAAGGTGAATGTAGGGAAGAGTAAAGTGATGGTCTTCGAGAGAAGTGAAGCCAGTGAATGTACAGTGAGATTGGATGGGGAGGATATGGAGAATGTGAGTGCATTTAAGTACTTGGGTAGTGTGATGAGTAAGGATGGAAGTCTGGAGGGTGAAGTGCTCGAAAGGGTGCAGCAGGGAAGGAAGGTTGCTGGTTCATTGAAAGCAGTGATAAGAAACAGGGAAATGAGCATGGATGTGAAAAAGTTGTTAATGACAGTATTGTGATACCAACTCTAACATATGGAAGTGAAGCTTGGACCCTGTTGGAAGGACAGAAGTCAAGAGTGAGAGCAGTGGATATGAGTTATTTGTGAGGAGCATGTGGAGTCACATGGAGAGACAGACTAACAAATGAGGAAGTGAAGGAGCATTGTGGTGTAGATGTGGATGTGATAGGAAGCGTTAGGAGAAACACGTTAAGGTGGTTTGGGCATGTGGAGAGGATAGAGAGTGAAAGACTGACGAGGAGAGTGTATGTGAGTGAGGTGGAAGGGGGGAGAGGGAGGGGGAGGCCAAGGATGAGATGGAGGGATGGAGTGGAGAGGTAAATGAGAGAGGGGGGTGTGAGTTGGGAGCGGGGTAGTGAAATGGCGGGGGACAGAGCAACATGGAGGCGATTTGTTTGTGGCCACCCCGTGCAGGATTGAGGCGTCTGGCAATAGACAGATAGAGATAAACATCTCTTTCATTTAATACTTAGCTACTCCTTTCTGCATGCGAATTTTTAAGATGAAGACATTTTAAGAAATAATAATAATCTGATTCAAGGAGATTAAAGTGAGGGTAAAGACGATTGTTTGGAGGTTGTAGTTTGCATAGATAATGTAATGAATTAGAAAAGGTTTATGGACATGTCAAGAGGATGAACCAGGGAAGCTGGGTGAGGTGTGTAGAAGTACCGAGATGCCAAGCCATCGACAAAAAGGTAGATCGAGAAGGACATGGAACAAGGTGGTGTGCTGACCTCAAATCTAGAGACAAGGTGGAGGAGGGCTACCATGCCAAACCATCTGATCCATATTACAGTAGCCTACAATGAGAACAAGCCATAAAGCCAAAAATGATGAATGATGTTATATCATAGTTCAGTTGGGAGAACTTTCTAGACTCTGGGAAAGACAGTTTCTGTTGGATGCATACCAGTACACCAAGCCCTTCTTTTTGCTGGTTGTCTAAAATCATAACTTTTTTTTTTTTTCAATACAACTGGTACCGTAAACTGGGTACAACTTGCAAATCAGCTTGATTGGTACCAATGGGACTTAAGAGGCGATTATCACTATCTTACTGTGGACTTAATTTTTTTAAGTTACAAAAAAATCACAATGAGGATTTCCTGTGCCTTGGGAGGATTCATGGAGGATCCTATACAAAATGTAGAAGAGGTTAATACCGAAAGACGTATGGATTTAAATACATCAGCTGATTAAACAGTTTACATGCAAGTGTGCTAGTAAGAGTGTGTGTATTTACCTAATTGTATTTACCTAATTGTAGTATACAGGAAATGAGCTACGCTCGTGGGGTCCCGTCTCTGTTTCTCAATAAGTAAAATTTTGCCTTAAACTCATTTAAGTTTTTAGACCGGACGATCTCTTTGTCCAGGCTATTCCACAGGTCTATACATCTATACGGAAAACTAAATTTCTTGATGTCCTTCGAGCAGCTTGGGTTCTTTAGTTTCATTCCGTGTCCTCTTGTTGCTCTCTCATCCCACACAAACATTTTCTCTGTCAATTTTATCTACTCCTATCATGGTCCTGAACACTGCAATCATGTCACCCCTCTTTCTCCTTTCCTCTAAGGAGGGCAAATCCAGCCTTTCCAGCCTCTCCCTGTATGGCAAATCTGCCAGACAAGGGACCATCTTGGTTGCTGTTCTTTGTATTCTCTCAATCTTGGTTATATCTTTCTTTTTGTGTGGGGACCACACTACTGCTGCATATTCTAACCTGGGCC
>JAGKTI010000355.1:47224-87049 GCA_018397915.1 Birgus latro
TTAGTGGTAGGTGGTGGCGACCATCATCCACTCACTTGATGTAGTGCTGCCTACTTCTTCCTTAGCCTTTATCATTCTTTTTCTGTGCCTGCCCTCCTTTCTTCCTATTTCTCCTATATTTCCTGTCACTTCTTACTGCTTTTCTTTCCTTTACAGGTGGCATTACATTGAGTGACAAGCCAAATGGTTTCCTGCAAGCCAAGAAACCATTTACAACGCTGGGTGGTAACCATATAACCAAACCATATGTGCTCCCTACGTGTCAACAAGTGGGTTGGTGGAGGGTTAGTGCCCCTTCCCGTAAAAAAAAATAACTCAAATGGCCACCCCTTACGGGATTATGGTGTCTGGCAATAGATAGATAGATAGATCTCTTCACCACTTCCTGCCCGACTGAAGAGCCTAACCTCCATAAAAAGAAGGTAAACTTGGAATTCTATGCCATACTCTATAGAGAAGAAAGTGAAAAGAGCTTCAAGGTCTTGGTTATAAGTACTTACCCTAACCTTACCTAGAACACCAATGCCATTATTAATAATGCTGGAAAAAAAAAATACAGAAAAAAATATGGGAATTCTATAAACTGTTTCGTTTCCTATGGTTACATACTCTTTTACCAGAGATTATCAGTTTATACTTCTGGGCCAAAGGGGTAATGCAGCTTAAACTTACCTCCTCCATAAATACCGTTTTCCCTGTGCAAGTACGACAGTCTGCATCCAAAAAGGGTCATGCATGTAAAATACACAACAGACGGGCAAAATATACTTAAAACAACTTTGTGATCCAGGAAGAGACCCAAATATCTTGGTTATCATATATATAAGGTGAAGGACAATGTCACTTTCATATTCTTAGCAAAGTTTATTAAATTCCTGTTTAATAGGTTAAACAAAATTATCCTGCTCTGAACTTTTTCTTGGACGTGAGGGAATCTGTACTTACAGTGGATTTCACTTGATATACAGTGTAGCCTTTGGGGTGCCGTTTTGTTTCATTAACCTCAAAAATTCTGACCCAGTGATGTGTTTTGGCGGCCATGTTTGTTTACATCCAAGGGGAAACGGTATTAAATATTTAAATAGAACCCACAGTGGCCTGTATTTTTATTAAAAGTAACATATTATTCAATTGCATGAGTATATTACTCAATCATTATCTTAAAGTTTACTTGCAGCCTTGAATTCAATTTTTCAATAGCAAAAAATAATCTTGGCTATGTCATCATCACTAGAAACTATTATCACTTGGCATGAATAAAAAATTACTTAAATATAACTCTATCATTAGAGTTCGTGCCAGTCTAAAGCCCTGGGAGGAACAGAGGTCAAAGTCAATAGAGAAGAAGAAGAAGATAAGATTTTGGAGGTGCTGGTGTTATTTTTATGGTAGTTCTGTAGTTTAATAAAATACTGTCAGATAAAGGAGCTTGAGAATAGTTACCACACTGTGTTGTATTGAAAAATACGATGCTGTTAATGTTTGTACTGTACTAATATAATTATCTTTTGCAGTGCTTCATCCATCATGACAGCTCCTCGACCACTGGTTTTTGTCACTGGAAATGCCAAGAAACTGGAAGAAGTCAGGGCAATACTCGGCAACTCCTTTCCATTCAAGTATTACACACCTCAGCACGTTTATTGTAACATAACTACAGTGTTCCCAAGCCCTTTACAGCGCCGTTGGCATTTAGGTGCAGTTAGATGGGAGGTTTGATATTACATCAGCATTGAAATTAAAGTTTCATTTTCGTGAGGCCTTTTTAGACGTGGTGATTTTTTGTGGACATTTTCTCCAAGATTAAGGCATTTGCCAGTAGACTGCCGGTGAGAAATAGAACTGTGTGTAAATGGATGTGATATTTTAGAAGTCGTCCCATACATGTAACAGAGATGTATTGTAGTTTTCCTTTGAACAGAATTGTGAGCCAGAAGATTGACCTACCAGAGTACCAGGGTGAGGCGGACGAAATAAGCCGTCGCAAGTGTGAGGCAGCTGCAGAGCTGGTGAAGGGACCCGTTATTGTGGAGGACACATCACTGTGCTTCAATGCCCTGAGTGGACTGCCAGGTGAGCTACAGAGAGAGGGAAAAGCAAGAATGGAGTGAGGGAAGCAGGTGGAAGGGAAGGAAGCTGAGAGACTGAGGGAGCAAGGGAGGGGAGGAGGCTGGTGGATGGAGGAAGGGAGTGGAAAAGGAGGCTGGTGAAGGGACCTGTTTTTTTTCTGAAGGATGCATTATTATGCTCCACTGCTCATAAGTGACTGCTGGGTGGGGGAGGAAAGCTGGTGCATTCAAGAAATAGGGAGAGGTGGAGACTGGTGGACAGAGGGAGAGAGGCAGGTGGATAGAGGATGGGAGACTGATGAAAGGAGGGAGGCTGATGCATGGAGAGGGGGAGTTTGGTGGATGGAGGGATAGGGGGAGGTTGGTGGATGAAGCGAGAGGGAAAGGTTGGTGGACAAGGGGAGAAAGAGAGGTGGGTAGACAGAGGAAAGGAAGGAGGGAGGGAAGCTGGTAGATAGAGGGAGAAACGGAGGTTGGTGCAGAGAGCCATTATTGTGTAGGATGCTTCACGGTGTGGTTCTTTGCTGTCAGGGAAGACTGTTGGGTGAGAGAGAGGGAGGGAGGGTGGTGAAGGGTACGTATGGTAAGTGCTTTTGTAGTGACTATCTATCTATTTCCTGACACCATAATCCCGTAAGGGGTGGCCATTTGACTTTGAGTTATTTGTGTTACGGGAAGGGGCACTAACCCTCCACCAATCCACTTGTTGATACATAGGGAGAGCTGAACTGATTAAAATATAAAGTTTGGCCCAGTCTGTAACCTAACATTTATCGGTCTTTAACACTGTATGCTGACAATATTCTGTCCATTCTACAGGTCCATACATCAAGTGGTTTTTAGACAAACTGCAGCCAGCTGGTCTATATAAGCTCCTTGCTGGATTTGAAGATAAGGTGAGGCATGGTAAACAAGTTCTTTTTTAAAAGATCACATTTTACATTGCCTGAATATGTTATTGAATTTACACTTAGTTAACAACCATATTGGTAAGATATTACTGCAGTAAGCTCTCAATTATCCATTGTCACAGTATCTAGCACTGCAGGTTCTGCCCTATTAAAGCAATATCCGGCACTGAAATGAGACATAGTTGGCGGTTTTAGGCAATATCCAGAGTTGAGGTGTATCAGCCGGCTCATAAATGGTAGCCAGTTGGTGCTGTATTACTGTATTGTATCATCCATCCATCCATCCATCATCCAGTCCTATGTCACCCCACAGGGGAGTGTAGGAGCCCAGGGCTAGGCAAATTGGTCCTGACATTTAAGATGAGAGTGATGTATTGTATCATTGTACTGTATTTAATGCTTAATTTTCATCTTTTACTGATGGAAAAGTTTTTAGGATAGAGGTTCGAGATGGATAGTAATGCAGTACCCGAATGTTGAGTCGATGGGAGGGTACTGTGCAATATCCGGCATTGTGCTATAACCGGCCCAGGGTTTGGCTGAATTACGCCTGATAATTGAGTTTACTGTACATACTTGAAATATATACCATGGGGATAATATGTACCATGTAGTACTTAATTTTTAAGTGCATATCACATTACATTATGGAAATTTGCATGTGTCATTAACCATGTACTTGCAGGGAGTTCCTACCGAATATAATTACAGAACAGTAGCTGCTATAAAATCCTGTGTCTAGTGTGGTTATTGTGATGATCACAGACTGGCATAACTGAACTGTCAGAAGAAGTTAAAGCCAACATAATGTAATCTTCTGCCTGTTGGGAGACTGCCTTTTATGAATGAAATAAGCTTGCAGTAACTAGAATAAACTTTTGGGGTGCGTCCATTGTTAAGAAAAGTATCAAGCTATGAATGACTCCGATTACATCTTTTTGTTTGTGAAGAAAAGTATCAAGCTATGAATGACTCCGATTACATCTTTTTGTTTAGTCCTTGGTCGTAGTTAAGAGATAATGTTTCTGCTTAGGACTAATTCTCCTCCTATGGGTAGGCATGCAGTACTTCATAAAGCTGGCTTTGATGAGAGAGGCCTTGGCTGAGCAAGACATTTGCCTTCTTAACAAAGCTGTAACCAGGGCTGATGGCTTGCCATAAAATGTCCTCCAACTATATGAAATCAAGAAGCGCCATAGATTAACCCCTTAACCGCGGGTCATCACTTCCGTGACACTCGGGTGCAATGGATCATACCACGGGGTGTCACTTTTGTGATTTTGTGTTGTTTTGAATTCGCCCGGGCTTTCAGGTGGTGACTTGTATCATCTATCAGCACTGCAAATGTCCAACAATAGTCAGAGCTGCTAATGTCATCAGTACTCCCATCCACTGTTGACAGTTTAGCCATTTTCCCCCATTCAAAACTCCCTTCCCTACCTCCCCTCCATTACCCTCTCGTGTTGTCTGCTCAGCTGCTCTGCGCTGCGCAAATCTTTCCCGGATTTTTCCACTGATTTCATCCACTGAAATAAGCCCTATGCCCTATTATTATACCAAATAATACATATATAAAAAAATAGGGTAATTGATAGTGCCATACACCTGGAATTGGCTAATTATCACTTGGCAACATCCAACCTGCACTTGTTCGCCAAGTTCGCTTGCTTTTTTTCCCCTTGAAATATGCCGTATGAGCTATTCTCGTAATATAAATGTATATAAGAAAGGAAGGTAGAAGCCTGAGTGATATTTATATTCACCTGGATCTACATAATTTATTATATATTGTCTAGATTTCCTACGACTTATTTCTTAGCATATACATTAGCAGCTGACATTTTCAACTCTTGGCTACTGAGATACGTACAGTACATTCAGTTCACTCTTGTCCTTCAACGTGTAAGGATGTCACAGTCGCGCCCCTCCATTTCTGCCACTTTTGTGCCCATTATAAAAGGCCCTGTGGCCTCTACCCCTATTAAACATCGTGTGGGAAGCAGTAAAGGACTGTAGATATATATATATGTGTAATAAAGTAATAGAAATAATAAAGTTTGAGTGTGTATATGAGTAAGAAATGACAGAATACCAGCGGCGAAGTAGCGTGAGTGGGAGGCTTGTACGTGCTCGTATTTTACGTTGCCTTCACAGTGGGTTTTTTTGGGGGGGGAGTATAGATTCCAAACTACTTGGAAATCATTGAATAGTGTTTCTAGTGATAATATGAGGCAGTGATATTCATATTACGGGATGTCGGGAAGTGTAAAGTGGAGACTTAGTTACCCAACTTTAAAAGTCTCCACAAGTCCTACGGTAGTCGACGAGTGCTAAAAAAAACGTCCCAGGAGAAAGCTGAAAGTATGTGTCATATGCATATGTAATTATAATATTCTAGGACTAATAACTGATTTTTGGCAAATATTTTTAAAAAGTCAGTCGGAGCGTGGATTTTCCTGCGGGATTGGCACAGTGCGCCTCCGACAACCCCTTGGTTAAAGGGTTAATACACATGACTGAATGAACCTGGTCAATCTTTGTAATTGTCTTTCCACCTTCAGTCTGCAGAGGCTGTGTGCACTTTTGGCTTCTCCACGGGTGATCCTAAAGATGAGGTGTTGCTGTTCCATGGCCGGACGCAGGGCACCATTGTTGAGCCAAGAGGGGACAATAACTTTGGCTGGGATCCGTGTTTCTTGCCTAAGGGTAAGTTACTTTCAATCTCCTGAGTACATTATTTTAAATTTATTTTTCGTGCTACCAGATTATTTTATTCTGTTTTAGGGCACATCTTGTACAGAAAGAGTTAATGAAGGCTCTGACCTCTCTGGTTCAGAAAGTCTTCTCAGGAGAATATTATATGATGATTGCAAGAATAAAATATTAAAATGTCATCACAGTTAAGAGATTATTGTTTTTCTGGTCCCAGGCTCATCTGACAGGAACTCAATGGACTACAGGCTGAAGTTTCTCTTCTCCAGTTCACCATCCTCCTTTTGAGGGAAAGCAGGGAGTTGGGGGACATTTGTATAATAGGTTATACATGTTGGTACCAATATGTGAGGGTCTCTCTCCAGCACCAGTGAAGGGGTGAACAGTCTTTTATAAGCTAATAATACATATTGCGTATCTTTCTCAGGTTACGATAAGACCTACGCTGAACTTGACAGCAGTGTCAAGAACGGCATTTCCCACCGGTTCAAAGCTGTCGATGCCCTCAGGGAGTACTTCACTGACAAGGAAGGCAGGACATTGCTATCAAAGAAACTTAAGGTTGAAGAAAGTCAAAAGAATAATTTGTAAAAAACCTTAGATTGTTCATATGTAAGATCTGTAAATCATGTCATTCAGTTTTACATCACTTTTCATTATGTACCATACTGTAGTTTACTTGTGAGACACCTTAGCTAGTTTATAAGTATGAATTGTAAGCCATTACAGTATTACAAAGTTGTAGATAATAGAAAACATGATAGAAATGGAATAAAATCGGACTCATATTGTAGTCATACACTATAAGTTAAATTCTGGTACGGGGCACTCACCATCCATTCACTCAATGTAGTGCTGCTCTTGGGTGCCTGCCCATTCCTTTCTTCCTTCCTTCCTTCTTTCCATCCTTCCTCCTTTCCATTCTTCCTCTTCTGTCTTTCTTTCCTTCATTCTTTCCTCTTCCTTCTGTCTATGGGTGACTCTACACTGTGTGACAAGCCAAATGGTTTCCTGTACACCAGGAAGCCATTTACTATGCTGGATGGTAAGTGTTAACCATGTAACCAAATTATGGCACCTGGTGGTTTAGTGGGCAATTAAGGTGCTCCAATCGGATTGAACCGGTGCAGGTTTATATCCAAGGGGTGGTTGGGTTTACTGCTCACATAATGCCACTCAAGGATGAATGAGGCTGGTCACTCTCATCTTAAGTGTCAGGACCAACTAGTGTAGCCTTGGGTTCCTATGCTTCTCATGGGTCAACACTGGGTTAGATAAAGATGATGACCTCAACTTTGCATCATAATGAGGGCATATTGTACTTTGGTAGTACTTGCATGTTGGGAGCTTCCTTAACTACTGAAAATACAGTACAACCCTTGGTTCACTCATTCATCCATCTGTGTACAATTATTTCATCACAGAATTAAATGTATCTGTAATTTTAATATGCAATATATTCAAGATCATCTGTAACTATACTTTGTCCACTTTAATTTGACAACATTTCTATCTTAAGTTGTTACAAGAGATTACTGATGTACTAGAATATGATGCCAGTCATGGAAAAGTGCTATGGAAAGACTTGTAGAGCCAAAGTACTGTTGTATTTTACTACTGAGCTATGGGAAACAGGCTACAAGAGGACTAAAATCTGCATTCAATTGGATGAACCATACCTACAATACTTTACCGGCAATATTATTTACTGTTTATGAAAAGCTACCAGTAATAGTAAAAATGAATAAACCTGACACTGCAAATACAGCACACTATTTTATTCAGTACACCTTAAATTTTAGGTGCAAAAACTTTAAATTTAACAAACTAAAATTATATATTCTGATAAAAAAAATGCTTTATACACAGTAGAGTATAAGAAGTTTGAAAAGTAACATAATTTACAGCACAATTAGCACCACAGCTATAAAAATAAATGACTAGGTAAACTTAACAATACTGAAAATGGAATATCTTAAGTCATTTATAACTCCTTGAATCTGGGTGGGTCATTTACAACTTGAATTTGTGTGGTTTACTTTGTCTTGGTGCTACCAGATAAATTTATTCAGCTTGGAAAGGCCTCTCATGCTGAAGGGGTTTTGGCTATATCTAACCCCTCCAGATCAGAGTCTCACCTAGGCTGAATAAAATAATTAGGAAATAGCAAGAATAAAATTGAAAAGATGTCTTCAGGCTCAGTGACTTAATATTTGCACACAATGAGCTGGACAAATGATAACATTAATAATGCCTTATCATCTACTCCTGGATCTTGAACAGATGGTCATCGTATTATATACTGAATCTCATCTTAAATGTCAGGACAAACTTGCCTAGCCCTAGGCTCGTACGTTCCTCATGGGGCACCATAGGATTGGATGATGGAAGGATGAAGTAATAATAATGACACTGCATCACAAATTCTGAAAGCTAAACAGATAGCTACAAGGAAGGAACTACTTTACTCTGTATATGTTTTACAGCTTGCATCTGTCATCAGAACAGCTATAAGAAATGTGTATGTGCTGTACTGCATTAAACTCTAACTTAAACTACAAAGTATTATATTTTTTCAGTATTTCCAATGGATAGATGGTCTTGCATAGGTTTAGACCACAGAAGGCAATTGGAGGTTACTGATCAAATAATGCCACTGAAAGGGGTAGGCTGGTCAAATGCCCTTAAATGTGGTGGACAGCAATGGTCTAGTACCTCAAAGGGAGTAATATGGGATTGATTTTTTTTTTCTTTTTTTAACTGGCAAATGTAATACTGTAAATGGTATCTGAAATAATCACAAAACACACACACACACACACACTCTCTCTCTCTCTCTCTCTCTCTCTCTCTCTCTCTCTCTCTCTCTCTCTCTCTCTCTCTCTCTCTCTCTCTCTCTCTCTCCTCTCTATCATAGCATTTCCCACTGACACACACATGCATCATCTTCAAGCCTCATCTGCTGACCACATTATTAGATTTCACCTGCATTGTAGCCCGCAACAAACTCTCCTTTTCTCCTGCCACTGTCCTTTGCCTCAGCTGTGTACATTCTTGTGCATGAGCCAAAGTGCGTGCAAGAGTTGCACCACGTAGGGTCACGGTGGTCCCTATCTCCCCTCGAGACACAACTGGAGCAGGGTCGTCACGGCAATGGTAAACAAGACCAGGCTGGGGACACACCTGTTGTATAGGAATGGAAAAATGAGAGGGGCGTATTACAAGTATTACTTGAATGAAATGTAAGTCATAGTCATCATCATCATCATCCTATCTCCGACTAAAAAAAATGGTGCGTGAAAGATACAGAAATTGGAAAAAGAAAACATTAATGTATAAGAAATGCGGAGGCAGAATTGCAGTATTCTTTTTGTGCAAATATATGAGCAGAACCAAAGCTGGATAAAAAAGTACATACTCACAGTGAGGACAATAATGAAGGATTCTGAGTCGGAAGAGTGAGACACAGGGATAAAGGATGCCCGAGTGAGGGGCGAGGATCTGTGGGGACGAAGAACTGGTACTATCTGTATCAAGGAGTCACATGGCAATAGGCTTGGAGTTATCTCGGAGGTCACCAGCTTGGAAAATCCTGTACAATAAGAAAGTGGGTGGTCATCATTATCATCATCATCATCACTGTCATCATCATACTGACTTGAATGTACTTAACTAAATGTTATGCTAGAAAAAAATACAAATACATTATGTATGAAGGATTAAAGATGAATACAGAGGTAACAGATAATGTAATACTGATTAAAAAAAAAATAAATAGTAGGATCTACTTGTGATAAGATATATATGTGCAACTACAGCAGCCTATAAACTGTACTTATGTCCTCATTAGAAGTCACTGAAAACTAGCTACAGTACTTTCAACCTGACAGAGTGGTGAGATATGTGAGTCCTTCAAGTTCTTGGCATCATCCAGAAACAAGGGCAGTAACCACAACATTTGGGTATAACTATACTATAAAGGCCTCATATGTCTATACACAAGAACTCAAATGTTTGTCTTCGTTTGTTTGCAAGTGAAGCCCTTTGAAATTCTGTAAGTTAGAAGTGAAGCCCTTTGAAATTCAGTAAGTTAGAGCAAAACCCAAACATGGATCCAGTATCTGAAATAAAAGGGTATGACTCCCAAAGAAATCCAAGATGACATGGTCAATACACTTGGTGAGGACTCTCCTTGCTATTACACCATAAAGAAGTAGGCTGCTGATTTCAAGCAGGGCAGGAAGATGACCCATGGTTGGGAATCCAAATATCATCAACCAAGGACAATCAAGTGGAGACCATTCATTGGATAGTCTTGAATGATAGACATTTGTCTGTGCAACAGATAGCTGACACCATGGGCATCAGTGACGGCTCAGTGCACGCTGTTTTGACTGATGTCTTGGATATGAGCAAGCTGTCTGCAAGATGGATCCCCAGAATGTTGACACCAGACTAGAAGCTGACCAGACTGAAGACTTCAAGGACACTTTTGGCTTATTTCCAGGCTGATCCAGCCAATTTCTTCTGGAGATCTGTGACCCAAAATGAGACATAGGTTCAACATTTTGAACCTAAATCAAAGAATCAAAGCAAGCAATGGAAATACCACGGTTCTCCATCTCCCAAGAAATTCAAGGAAGTGGTATCTGTTGGCAAGGTGATGGCCTCAGTGTTTTGGGACACTAAGGGAGTTCTCATGGTTTACTACTTGCAAAAGGATCAAACCATTAATAAAGCCTATTATGCATCAGAACTGCAACAGCTGAAATAAGTCATCGAAGAGAAATGGAGAGGAAAGCTGTGAGCAAGCATGCTGTTGCTCCAGGACAATGCCCCAACCTAACCTACAAGGTCTGTTAAGAAAGTATCCGACTGTAGGCTCTGAAAATGTTGGGCTATGACACTAATCCCCCTCAATGTAGGCCTCTTCTGACTTGAAACACATAGCCCAGCGTTCTTTCTACTGCCTGAAACATTATTCAAACTCAGTTTTCAGTATCTCCTGCGGGTGCTTCGTCGCATTCATTGTGATCTCTTCTCTCGGATGAAAGTTGCTCAAAACATGTTGGAGGGTGCAAATCATGATCCAAACTTTCTGATGATTGTTATCACTGGAGATAAGACTTTGGTGTACAAGCACAGCCCAGAAACCAAAGCAAAGTTGTCCCAGCAGAAGCATGTAGGGTCACCTCAGCAAAAAAAAAAAAAAAAAAAAAAAAAAAAAAAAAAAAAAAAAAAAAAAAGCACAACAGGTCCACAGCAAGGTGAAATGCACTCACATGTTGACAGTTTTTTCGACTACTGTGGTGTTGTGCATCACAAATATTCACCAGGTCAGAGTGTCAACAAACATTACTAACAACGTTATCTGTTGTCTTCGTGACGCAGTTCATCAGAAGAGATCAGACCTTTAGAAGGCAGAAGTTGGAAGCTGCACCATAACAACGTCCCTGCCCATTTTTCTCAACTGATTCAGGAATTTTTGGCCAGACACAACATCCCGCAGGTTCTCTACTCACCAGACATGGCTCTGTGCGACATTCTGGTTATTCCCCAAGCTCAAAACTCCACTGATGGGTTCTTGACTGAGACGAGAGAAGAGATCATGATGAATGCAATGATGCACCTGCAGGAGATACCGAAAACCAACTTCGAAAAATGTTTCAGGCAGAGGAAAGAACGCTGGACTATGTGTCAAGTCAGAAGTGGTCTACTTTGAGAGGGAATAGTGTCCTAGCTCAACAGGTTAGCTATTTATTTTTTAGAGCCTATGGTCAGATATTTTCCGAACAGACCTCATAGCCTATATGAAAGTAGGAAGTGTGAATTGAAGAGATACCAACCTAATAGCAGGGGATGGGACAGGGTGACATGGAAGTGATTGTTCAAGGCCACCCCTTCTGGGAGTAAGGTGTCTGGGTATGGTCACTGAAATCAACACAATAAAATACTGTACATGACATCAACTCACCAAGTCTGAAGCAGTCCCTCTGGTTCCTTGTCATCTTCACCCCCTGCACAATCCCCGCCTCACTCAGCCCTATGTACACCTTGCCACACAGGCCAGAGTTCAGCATACCCAAGATAATCTGCATGGGATGTGCAAAGTCTTAGCTGGATGCATAGTTATGGATAGTGTACTCTTACTTAACAGAAAATTACTATCTTTCAATGGCAAATGCAGAGCTATTATAAGAGATGGGTAGTTAAATATGTTGTAAGCAATTAAGAAAGGTTATGAGAATGATGTATATGTGTAGTATTATCTCACTCTGCCATTAAATACTGTAATCTGTAACTGGCTAAAAGGGGATGCAAATCTCTGTCAGGTACTATCAAACTGATTACACTTGTAATACTACTAATTGTAAAGATGGAGACATATTTAAGATTAATGGTTCATCATTTTCATAATCTTATAACTTGTATGGTATACTCAGGATTCTCGGGATTTGAATGGTGAGTGAATGGCCCATTTTACTGAGTATGCTGTTGTTTAGTTCTCTCCTTGCTTTTAGGATGTTACTCCATCTTCAAGTAAGAAAAAGAAGTCATGATGATGATGATGATAATACATGGGGTGTGATTCAGAGTACAGGTCCTTTATCTCAGCCCGTACCGTATATAATTTAAGGAGAAAGTAAGCTAAAGTACAATCTTCCCTGTTCTGTGCTTTAATCTCTATGCCTGGGACATCTTATCACAGCTGAATAAAAAAATATATATACTGTATATCACTAGCCAAA
This sequence comes from Birgus latro, assembly GCA_018397915.1. Classification (NCBI taxonomy): domain Eukaryota; kingdom Metazoa; phylum Arthropoda; class Malacostraca; order Decapoda; family Coenobitidae; genus Birgus; species Birgus latro. The sequence continues at coordinate 59,666 of JAGKTI010000355.1, forward strand.
ACTGAAATACAGTACAGTAGAAGGATGGAGTGGAGAGGTATATGAGAGAGGGGGATGTGAGCTGAGGGGAAGGCAGTGTAATGGCAGTGGACAGGGCAACGTGGAGGCAATTTGTTTGTGGCCACCCCCTACGGGATTAAGGCATCTGGCTACAGACAGAGAGATGGAAACAGAGATGTCCCCAGGCCAATGAGGTATAATGCAACTTGAAATACAGGGAGGGAGTTATGGGACATTTGTAGTAATATTAGTAGTTGTGTGTGTGTGTGTGTGTGTGTGGTAGGTAGTGGATGCAAGGTGTTGTTAATTGTAATACTAGTCATTCAGTGACTGTGGAGAAAGTGCAGAGGAGTGTGGTGGGGCAGTGTGAGGAAGGTAACGTAGGGTCTTTGTTGGGTTTGGGGATGACGATGATAGTACCATGCTTCCAGATGTTGGATATTATGTTGTGTGGGTAGCTGTAATTTGATATGTTGGTGAGTGCTTGTGGTCCAAGATGTTTAAGGTGTATGTTGCCTATGCTGTCTGGGCCACAGGCAGATGAGTGCTTTAGGTTGCTAATGATGTTCTTCGTCTGGTTGTAAGTGAAGGGTGCAAAGTCTGAGTCTGTGGGGAACTGTCTCTCGCGTCGGTTGACACATCAGTCGTCGCAATGAGGTTCAGATGACTGAAATGTGAAAAGTGACTGATGATAATGTCTGCTTGTTGTTTGTTTGAGGGTATAGTGTCTGTTGCCGTGATGGCATCGTGTGATTAGGTAGTGATGCTGATGGAGAGTGTGATGTGGTTTAGTGTTTTGTAGAGACTGCTGGTGTTTGTTTTGTGATCAAGTGTTTAGAGATAATACCAATCTAGTGTTTGCTGCTCTGATTGTATAACTGGCCAGCTCCACCACCTGGTTATGGGAGTGTAACCACAGGAGAACATTCCCTTGCAGCAGCATCCAAAGTCTGAAGGTTGAAAAGACAACTTACCTGCAGCAGTGTGTTCATTCTAATATTGGGTACATTCTTGTCCAGGATAATATGGTGAGTTTGGTCAGTGCACACATTTAGCAAGTGTCCATAGTGTACCCACCCTGAAGTTGAAGACAAAAAAATATAAGTGATACACAGAATTTCGTAGATTATGTTAATGCCATTACTAGGTAAAAAAAGATATTTACATATATAATTGTTCTGAAAATAAAATACTTATGGTCTTAGGGCAGCAGTAATCAGTCACTTCCCCCCAGTGGCATTATGTGAGGAAAAACCCCAATCACCTATCAGATGCAAACTTTCATGGATCACATCCAGCTGGAGTGACTTAACTCACTGGATTACCAAGCATCCATTTGTTGGGAGTTATGGTTACTGCCTATAATGGGAAATAGTTCCATTAAATGTTCTGGAACATGATAGCCTATTATCAGGCCTCCACACTACGGTACTTTAAACCATACAACCTTGGGACACCATTCCCTAAGCTGAAAAAACTGACGGGTATTAGACAACAACGATAATGATGACGACCACTTGACCACATACCCATGTTACTAACCACCACTTCCCCCTCCTGCCACTGCCACCCAGTCCTGCTCTGATATGGCATCAATTGACGAGTGGTGAGGGTACGGCGAACCTCCAGGTCCCAGTTGCGGTCAGGAGCCATCATGCTGGCCAAGCATACCACAGGCAGGGATGAATCTTGTGACTTGGCTTGATGTGATACAGTCTTAGGCACTTTGTGATTTCTGTGAGGTGATATTAACCCAGTCACTACCTCAAGGGCTTTTCCTATTTCAACTTTGCTACTACAGTAACAGTACACTGTTGATTACACTTAATTACAATGAAAATGCCTACAGGAACACCCTGTTAATGGCACCTCTATGTGAATGTCTTGGGGCTCTGTAGGAGTGCTGGCTCATATGTTTCCTATCTCTACTCATTAAGGATATCATCTGATGATGTTAACTTTCAGTCACAGCTGCACAATTTTTAAAAATTTAAAATCACCTACAACTGACAACTAGCATTCTGTCCAAGGAAAGCAGTGTCAGCCATGGTTGACACCTGGCATCTAAAGATTATTTGCTTTCTCTCTCTCTCTCACACAAGGTCATACGAGGTCTGTCCAAAAAGAAATTGAACATTTTAAATAGCACACCAACTATCTGGTGTTGCGTGATCACGACTGGAGCGCTGTGTACTGGCAACTTTGAGCTTCCGTCTACCATTAGCCATATTGCGCCACGTCCCTTCATCAAAGAGGTACACACCCTTGAGTGAACGTGTTTAGGGCACTTACAGAAATTTCTTCTATCTCTTCTGTTGTCTGAAATCAGCAACCTTTTATAGTGGATTTCAACTTTGGTAACAAAAAAAGGACCACAGGGAACAAATCCAGAGAGCAGGGTGGCTGGGAGACGACAGTTGTCTCGTGCTTTGCCAAAAAGTCACAGATAAGGAATGACATGTTAGCAAGTGCACTGTCATGATGCCACATCCAGGTTTTGTCCACATTTCAGGCCCCTTCCTTTGTACTGCTCCCCTCAAACACTTCAAGGCATCCAAGTAAAACTCTTTATTGACTGTCTGACCATGTGGAACAAATTCATGAAGAATGACGCCCTTGACCCCTCCACATCAGCCTGTTTATACCATCGTCATCCTTTCAGTATGGGCAATTTTCCCAAAGTTGCTTGTTTTCAAACCTTAATATTTCAAAAAGTATAGCAGTTAGGGAAACAAATTAATAACCATATTACTCACCAACTCTTCTTGCAAATAAAAGCATTCCCAGGCCTGTATGTGGTTGCACTGATGAGTAAGGATGTGAAGAATGTACGCAACTTTTGGCCGCGAGGCAGGCTGTATTCATGCATGTGCTTGTGGCCCCGACCTTGGCTTTGCTCTTAACGTGATACTTCTCCATTACTAGATAAACTAGACAGTTGCATCCAAGACACACCCTATGGCACAACCATTTAGCCCTTTCCTAGTACTGTATCTTTGGAAAAAGGTTTGGCAGGGATGGATGAGGATAAAGGTCCACGTGAGGTGGGAACAGAATCGGATGAAAGGCTTAAAAAACATCATCCTACACCTGGCAAAGTCAGAGACGACTGAGGTATGCTTGCCTCGGGTGCCGGGAGGCTATCCTCAACCTTTGGTGACACGATCAAGAGGCAGCCACTTTGAAATGTGGCATGAAAACACTTGCAGTTATAGACATCCCCCGACATCCCCGGCCCACCAATTTCACATCAGATATAACTGTTCCCTGTCATTTAGTGGTTATAAGAAAAAAAAATCAACATCACCTTCACATTTGAGTGACTCTGATGTGCTTTTTTTGGTTGCAGTGACAATGTTCTAACCCACTGTGATGAGTGTTTTCTTGTTTTGAATTCACAGCAGTACATCCATATTTCTTCACCTGTTATAACATTAAGAGAGCAGTGGAGGAAAAGAAGAAGAAGTGGCTAAAGTGGTTGCAGGACAGGGGTGCAATTGATATAAGAACTGAATATACTGAGAGCAAGAAACACGTAGAGAGAGTAGTGAAGAGGAAAAGGAAGGAGGTAAATGATGATCTAGGAAGAAAAATGAATGCAAACTACTCTGAAAATAGGAAGTTATTTTGGAAAGAAATATGGAAATGTAGAAGTGAAGGCAGAAAGAAATGTGATGGTGTGAAGGATGTAATTGGTAGACTATAACCGTTACATGGGGATGAAGTAAGGACCAGATGGAAAGAATATTTTGAAAGCCTGATGAATGGAAATAGAGAGAGCAGAGTGGCTGTAAACATGACTGGTTTGGGGGTGTGCAGAGAAGGAATGCAGTGCCAGGAGACATGAAACTCATATGGGTGAAGAGTGCTGTGAAGCAGCTGAAAAATGGGAAAGCAGCTGGGGTTGATGAGGTGTATGCAGAGATGATTAAGTGTAGTGGTGAGAGTGGAATGAAGTGCTTGTTGGAGATATGTAAGAAGGCATGGATGAGTGAAACTATGCCAGCAGAGTGGAAAAAGGCTGTGATTGTACCCCTGTACAAAAATAAAGGTGAGTAAAGTGAGTGTAAGAATTATCATGGCATAAGTTTATTGAGTATGGTAGGGAAGGTATATGGAAGAATCATTATAGAGAACTGAGTGACAAGCCAAATGGTTTCCTGTACACTAGGAAACTATTTACTATGCTGGATGGTAACCATATAACCAAATTTTGACGCCTGGTGACTTAGTGGGTAATTACGGTGCTCCAATCAGACTGAGCCGGTGAAGTTTTATATCCAAAGGGTGGTTGGGGTTTACTGCTCACATAATGCCACTCAGGGATGAGTGAGCTGATCACTCTCATCTTAAATGTCAGGACCAACTTGCCTAGCCCCAGGCTCCTACACTCCTCATGTGGCAACGTAGGATTGGATAATGAAAAATTAAAGTAAGAGAGATATCAGAAGTCCTAGTGAGTGATGAACACGATAGCTTTAGGAGTAAAAGAAGATGTGTGGATCAAATATTTGCAGTGAGACAGATAGCAGAGAAGGCTTGTGAGAAGGACCATAAGGTGTTTATGGCATTCATGGATCTGGAAAAAACATATGACAAAGTGGACAGAGAAAGACTGTGGAAAGTTTTGTGACGTATAGTGTAGATGGTAAGCCGCTAGGTGCTGTCAAGAGTTCTTATAATGGTAGTGAAACATGTGTAAGGGTTAATGAGGATCTACTTAAATGGCTCATGATCAGTGTGGGCATGTGACAAGGTTGTGTGATGTCCCCATGGTTGTTCAATATACATATGGATGGGGTGATGAAAGACGTAAAAACACAAGTAATGGAGAGAGAGATGGCGTTTGTAATGAATGGTGATGGATGCAATATCTAAAATTTGTTGTATGCTGATGATGCAATACTGCTTGCAAATACCGGACAAGAACTTGATAGACTAGTGCAGAGTTTTTTTGATGTCTGTGAGCATCGTGCCTTGAGAGTAAATGTAGAAAAGAGTAAAGTGATGGTTATTGAGAGAGAAGGTGACTTCCAGTGCAATGTTACAGTGAATGGAGAGAGACTGGAAGTGGTGAGAGAGTTCAAATTCCTGGGTACAGTGACAGAAAAGAGAGGAAAATGTGCAAAAGAAGTGGAAAGTAGAGTGATACAAGGAAGGAAAGTAGCTGGTGCAACGAAGGCCTCGATAAGAAACAGAGGCTTGAGTATTGCAGCTGCATGAGGCTTACATGAAGGAGCGTTAGTGCCAACTTTAACATGTGGATGTGAGACTATGGTGTGGCATGAAAATGAAAAGTCAAGAGTAAGAGCAGTAGGGTACAAAATAATGTGATTCGTGAAACATGGAGTAAGAAAGTCTGTGAACACCAGAATCGAAGAGTGTGTACTGAGATGGTATGGTCATGTGGAGAGAATGGATGACAATTGAGTGGTGAAAAAGATATATCTGTCCAAATCTGAAGGAGGGAGGAGGCGAGGTAGGCCAAGGAGAAGGTGGAGAGATATGTTGGATGAGTGTGTGAAAACGAGAGGTTTGGAAGTCGGTAAGGCTAAGGAACTGACAAGAAATCGAGCTTGCTGGATGAATGTTGTGAGAAGAAGTGCATGACCAGGGACTTGGCACCCCTTTTTAACATGGCAGAGTCCGGATTGACAAAATCGGATACGATTATGTGAAGCTACAGAACGTGGGGAATGTTTTTGGCATATCAGATGGAGCCAGGATTCCGGGGGCTTGAATGATGAGTGAATGGAAGCGAGGCCTATTGGACTGGCAATTTTGGGCTGTCTGGACATTGCTACTCCTCACCCTGCCTTAGGGTGGGAAAGGAGGTCCGGATGATAATGATGATGATGATGAATATAACATTTTTCAGAAAGTTTTCATCAGCATTCGAACAAACAGCTACTGACTGACTGTGACACAGTTCTCTTTATGCTCATCTGTCAGAAGATGCAGCACAAATTTTTTGGCAACACAATGCATCTTCAGTTTTTTGGTTAAAATCATGTGGCATAAACTTTTACAGATGCTTTCTTCTTCACAAACTTCTCAGACAGCCAGGCAACGATTTTCATGTATCATGGCATGCACTTTCTCAATGTGATCATTGTCTCTTGATGTGGAAGGCTGTCCAGAGTTGGGATTATCTTTGGTGGTTGTTCTTCACGACTGGAACTGCTACAACCATTTGTGACATTGCATACATTTCAAACAATCCTCCACTTGAAGCCAGCTGCAACATCTGAAAAATCTCCATAAAAGTTTTTCCTAAACTGAAACAGAATTTCAAGTAAACACACTGCTCTTCAATTTCCTTCATTGTTCAACTTGCAACAAATAACCAATGCACTAAACACATATTCGCTCAAGCGTGTGTACCTCGATAACTCAAGTGATGTTGCATGATGTGGCTAGTTCTACTCTGAAGCTCAAGTCACCACAACACAGCGCTCCCATCGTGATCATGCTACATCGGCAAGATGGTGCGCTATTTAAAGAGTTTAGTTTCTTTTTGGATAGACCTTGTACATATACATTAACTGAGGTTACATCCACATGAATGCTACACACCTCTTTATCCTAACATCCTGTGCTCTATGTGTGAGGGCTGCCCACTTCTCCACCTGTTCCTGGCCTCCCAGTAACTCCACTATGCTCTCCCATACTTGTCGGCAATTATCAGAGCTAAGCGCCATCTCACATAGTGCTGCAAATAAAAATGAAAACACTGACAGGGATTACAGTGCCTCATCTTGATTTCACTTCACCATAAACCAAAAATCAGTTATGGGATGCCTATATTCTTTTTACTAACCTGGCCTAACACTGCCATCTCTCCATCATCAATGCTAAGTTGTGGCAATAAGTCAACACTAGAATACTGTGCTAGTTATGATGAGGTGTACTGGAAAAGATAAAGAGCCATAGTACTATCTTTTTCTGGCACTGATCAACATGAAATAAGCTGCAAACACAAAAATCATGGATAAGTAAGGTGAAAAGAGTATAGTTGTACACAAATTACTAAAACAAATCAGTCTGGTTCATATTTACAATTGTCATACAGAAGTGTAATGTTGTATGGTAGTGAGACCTGGGTAGTACAGGAAGAGGATATTCACAGGCTCAAATGTACAGAACCTACAATGATTAGATGGACGTGCAGTGCATCCCTGAGTGTGAGGCCTGGAAGGTCTAGGTTTACAATGGAAGAGTTGAGGGGTAGGATGGGACTGGAGTGTATTGATGTTTTGATGAGGAGAAGTAAATTGAGATGGTTTCGGCATGTGGAGAGGATGGGGATGATAACTGGGTGCGAAAGTGAGAAGTGTTAATGTTGGGGGTAGGACTGTGAGAGGCAGACCAAAAAAAAACAAAAAAACCTGGGATGAGCTCAATGAGTGTGACCTCAGGGATAAGGGAATGAATACGGAAGCTGCCAGAGATCGAGCAACATGGAAAGCCGCCATTAGGTGACCAAGGCCAACGCATGCAAGCAAGTTGGAGCCTTCAAAAATAAAACAAAACTAAAAAATACAGAAGCATTAAATCTCTGAAACCTTAAGTACGTCTTCTTTTGTTATCATAAAAGATAAATTCGTATTCAGACCCCAAGATGTGACTTAAGATTTTCCAATCACGCCACCAACAATAACTATTTGGTTATCTGCCCATATATATATATGTACTGTACAGCCCAAATTCGCACAATCCAATGGGCCACTCTTCCATTCACTCACCATTCAAGCCCACAGAATCCTGGCTTTATCTGATATGCCAAAAATCATTAACCACGTTCTGTAGCTTCACATAAACGTATCCGATAGAGTCAATCTGGACGCTGTCACGTTAAAAGGGGTGCCAAATCTCTGATCATGCGCTTCTCCTCACAATAATTAACCAGCCAGCTTGATCTCTTGTCAGTCCCATAGCCTCACTGACTTCCAAACCTCTCTTCCTCACACACTCATCCACCATATCCCTCCACCTTCTCCTTGGCCTACCTCGCCTCTCTTTCCTCTCTTTTCTATCACTATACCCAGGTATTTGAACTCTCTCACCAATTTCAGTCTCTCTCCATTCACTGTAACATCACACTGGGAGTCATTTTCTCTCTTAATAACCATCACTTTACTCTTTTCTACATTACTCTTGTGGCACGACTCAGCAGACATCAGCAAAACTCTGCACTAGTCTACCAAGGTCTAGTCCGGTATTTGCAAGAAGTACAGTACTGCATCATCCGCATACAACAAATTTTAGATATTCCATCCATCACCATTCATTACAAATGCCATCTCCCTCTCCATTACTCGTGTTTTTACTTCTCTCATCACCCCATCTATATATATACTGAACAACCATGGGGACATCACACAACCTTGTCGCACGTCCACACCGATCATGAGCCATTCACTTAAAAGCCCATTTACCCTTACACATACTTCACTATCATCATAAAAACACTTCACTGCACCTAGCAGCTTACCCTCTACACTGTACATGTGCAAAACCTTCCACAATCCTTCTCTGTCTACTTTGTCATATGCTTTTTTCAGATCCATGAATGCCATAAACACTTTACAGTCTTTCTCACAAGCCTTCTCCACTATCTGTCTCACTGCAAATATTGATCCACACATCCTCTGCCACTTCTAAAGTCACCCTGTTCATCACTCACCAGGACTTCTGATATCTCTCTGTAATAATTCTTCCATATACCTTCCCTACCACACTCAATAAACTTATGCCACGATAATTCTTGCACTCACTTTGCTCACATTTATTTTTGTACAGGGATACAATCAAAGCCTTTTTCCACTCTGCTGGCACAGTTTCACTCATCCATGTCTTTTTACATACCTGCATCTCCAACAAGCACTTCATTCCACTCTCTCCACTACACTTAATCCTCTCTGCATACATCTCATCAATCCCAGCTGCTTTCCCATTTTTCAGCTGTTTCACAGCCCTCTTCGCCTGTGCGAGTGTCATGTTTCCTATCACTGTGTTCCTTCTCAGCACACCCCCAAAACCAATCATGTTTACAGTGGCTCTGCTCTCTCTATTCCCATTCATCGGGCTTTCAAAATATTCTTTCCATCTGGTCCTTACTTCATCCTTATGGATTAATAATCAACTAATTATATCCTTCACACTTTCTCATTACTTTCAGCTGTCACTTCTACATTTCCACACCTCTTTCCAGAATTGCTTCGTATTTTCAGAGTAATTTGCATTAATTTTTCTTTCTAGATCATCATTTACCTCCTCCTTTTTCCTCTTCACTAGTCTCTTTACGTGCTTCTTGTTCTCAATACAGTAAAACCTCGATATAACGGACTTCAGTAGACCAGAATTCGCTTTTATCGGACTCGAGGAGCTACCGGACTAAACCCCTCTATATCGGAAAAAGTCCGATATAGCCAGAAAGCAGTCCGGACTGCCTGACAACTTCAGCTATGTTCACCATAATAAGACAAGTAAAGGACATGTTTTTCAGTGCATAGTACAGTATTATTATACCATTTGATTAATGTAGTGAAGGAATAACACAGTACAATACCGCAATGGTGGTGAAAACTACCGATTCAATCCGGACTAATGTCTGATATATCGGAAAAAGTCCGAATTAGCAGGGGTAAGTCCGGATGTCGCTTTTATTGGAAAATCGCATATTTCGGACAGGCCTGAGCCCCAATTAGTTCGTTATAGTGAGGTCTTACTGTATATTCAGTTCTTATTTCAACTGAACCCCTGTCCTGCAACCACTTTAGCCACTTCTTCCTCTTTTCCTCCACTGTGCTCTTAACCTTTTCTTCCTACCATGCCCTACCATTTTTCTTTGTTGTTACTCTTGCCACACCGCACACCGCTTTAGCATTCCTAACTAGGCAATCCCTATATGGATTCCACAGGCTGTCCAGATCCATTTCATTCCAATTCACTGATTCTAACTCCTCCCCTACTCTGGTCCTGTATCCATCTGCCATTTCTTTGATCCTCAGATTTTCAAGTTTCAGTCTTACTCCCTGACTGCTCCTCTCCCTCCTGGTCCAACTCACTCCTCTCAGCTTGATCTTGCATACCACAATCATATGATCTGACAGACCTCCACATCGTCCTCTCACGGCCCCCGTATCAGCAACCATTCCTAGCATTGACCTCTCTACAAGTACGTAATCAATCAGGCTCCTTTCAACACAATCCCTGTTCCCTCTATACCACGTATATTTATGTGCATCCTTGTGTTTGAAATATGAGTTACAAATGAAGAACGTCCTTTCCTGACACATATCCTTCACTCACCTCCCACTATCATTTTCTCCTGGCACTCCATTACAACCCATTATGCCATTATATGTATACAGGACTATAAAGCCAAGGTGCTGTAGATGGGTGCCTTCATACAGTGGCACTGATATATGTGTGGCCCCAACACCTAGTTATACAAATGTCTCTCAGTTCTCTCACTCTCCCCTCACAAAAGGAGGATGGTGCACTGAAGAAGGATAACTTCAGCTTGCAGTCCACTGAGTTCAAGTTCAGAAGGGCCTAGGGTTGCAACTACAACTACTAAAGTGTTGTACTAATGTCTCACACCCATACAGCTGAAAGTACAGTACAGTAATTTAAGATTAGCTGTTAATGTATTAGACAGTTTAGACACTCTGACCCATGTAAACAAGAACACAGAGGCTTGGGGCTAGGCTACTTAGTCCCAACATTTACGGCAATGGTGGCCAGCTTCACTTGCCCCTGAGTGGCATTATGTATGCAATAAACCCAAACCACCCCTCAGGTGGAAACATTTACATAAACAGGGAATGACTTACCAGCAAAGATCCCCTCTCTGGCCAGCAACAAACGTATCTTAGGGGAGGAAGCCATGGTAGTGGTTAGGATGGCCGCAGCGAGGTTGATGCATGTAGTGGATGTAACATGAATTGTTCTTCGCAACAGGTAATCTGGTTAAAATACACACATCTTAAGTTTTTAGTATACGCAACAATACGTGTACCAATTTTTTATTATCATAATCATCATCTCAACCATCTGAGTAAATTAAAAGATGGGGTAAGGTAGGACACAAACATATTATCATCACCATAATCCACTTTTCACAATTACAGGATATATGGTACAGTACTGATACTGTACTGTGAAATGAGGTATAATTTATCATGGTGATGCAAAAAAGGCAAATAATTTATCATGATAAAGGGAAACAAGCCATAAACTAGTCCATACCCAGTCAAGTACGTAAAAAAACTAATTAACTAATTAATGAATACATGCACCAACTACCTGCTGTGATAAGTGAAACCTGAGAGAGGATATGTGAGGTGGGTAGAGCATCAACAAGAGTTTCCAGCAGGTGCAAAGTCAGCTGAGTCAGTTCCCATACCTGTAACCAGCTGGCCAGTGGTCTGTAACATGCCAAGCAATGCTAGTCACGCATCAATACATACACATTATTCAAACATAAGCTCCAATAACACATCCAATGTGATAACATCTCATTTATTTTGTTCTGGTGATAGTGCAATAACAAAAAAAAATAAACAACAGTATCATACTGAAGGAATTAAAAATAGCTATTCCAAGAAATGCATCAAGAGCATTCACTAGCATAATCTAAATATTGTACATGCCATGCACGACTTAATTTCTTGGTGCATTATGAAATATTACTTTTTTTTTTTTTTATGCAAGCAAGAAGGAACCAAAGGCCAAAGGCCTGCATACTGTTCCTTCCAAGAAAAAGCAAAAACAATACAAAAGAGAGCCAAATTCAAGATCCGTTCAATTCGAGATGCCTGGACACACTGCGTTTGAAAGACTGGAGATCATAGGAAGTAGGAAATACAGACAGAGGAAGACAGTTCCAGAGTTGACCAGTTGCATAAATGAAGGACTGGGAGTAACGGTTAACTCTTGCATTAGAGAGTTGGACAGAAAAGGGATGAGAGTTTGTTGCTAGACGGGTACTACGTGCCCGTCGTAGAGGTGGAGGGATGCAAGCAGACAGTTCAGAGGAACAGTGACCATTGAAGTAGCGATAGAAGAGAGATAAAGATGCAACAGTGCGGCGAAGAGACAAAGGTTGAAGGGAATCAGTAAGAGGAGGAGAGTTAATGAGACGAAAAGCCTTTGACTCCACCCTATTGAGAAGAGCTGCATGTGGGGAGCCTCCACTTAACAGTGGTACGTGAAAAATTAATAACAATATGCATCACACGCTCAGTTTTAAGTAACATTTCACTGTTACCATATATATTTAGCTGATGGTGTACAGCAGTACTATACTGACAACGGGATCATGAAACCATTACAGTGGTTCTATGTATACAGTATATTTAAAATTACTATTGTATGTATGCATAGCCCGGGGTAGGTGGGGGTGTCCACCATCCACTCATTCGATGTAGTGCTGCTTTCAATTGACTGCCCTTTCCTCTCTTCCTTCCTTCCTCCTCTGTCTTTCTTTCCTTCATTCTTTCCTCTTCCTTCTGTCTGCAGGTGACTCTACTCTGAGTGACAAGCCAAATGGTTTCCTGTACACCAGGAAACCATTTACAACGTTGGATAGTAACCATACAACCAAATTATGGCACCTGGTGGCTTAGTGGTTACTTAAGGCACTCCAATCAGATTGTGCTGGTGCAGTTTTCAACCCAAGGAGTGGTTGGAGTTTACTGATCACGTAATGCCACTCAGGGATGAGTGAGGCTGGTCGCTCTCATATTAAATGTCAGGACCAACTTGCCTAGCCCCAGGCTCCCACACTCCTCATGGGGCAACACAGAATTAGATGATGAATGAATGAATGAATTTATGCATAGCACTGTAGCACCTGGCTGCATACACCTGATGAAGAGAGGCAGCTTGAAGGTGTATTGACAACAAAGAATGAGAAGAAACGGGTTAAATAAAGCAAAAATAGACACCATGCAAAAAAAAATAAAAAGAGACAAGAAAAAGAAAGCACAGCAAAGCAAAGGTAATAAGCTTCTCAAACATAGCAGACACAGTACATCCTGGGAACACTAAAAGGGTACACCAAAAACTACAACAAAGCAGACATCATGCCCAGCACATCCTGGGAACTGTACTTGCCTGACATCGATGGCACACAGGTCTCGAGCCAGGTCAGGGTGGTGGCACAGTGACACCAGCAGGGCCAGTGGCGGTGCCACTAACCAGGAGGGTGGACATGGCACCACTAGGGAAGGGAGATGACAGATTATTTAGTTGAGGTATAATACACTCAGCAACAAAAATAATCACCTCTCCTACTTCTCTCTCCATGGGTTTTGAAAATCAGTCTCGTGATTCTATGGGATCTGACAATGAGTATTTTATTCAGCTACAGATCAGCAACATCAGTGTCGTTACCTTCAGATTCAAGAGGCCAATTTTCCAAGACCTTAGACAGAGCAGCAGGAGAGATGATACAATTTTAGTTGACAACAGTAGGTTGCAATTCATCCTGACATGTACCTTCTCAATATACAACACTGTCATGTGTGGGTACAGTTCTTCTACTTGAATAATTCATGGCACTGTGACACAAAGGCAATTACTGTATTCCTTTTCAGACTTCCTATTTTGTTACTATGCTGTTACTGTATAGTCCATTCACTTTAAAACTGGACTAAGATTGCCATATTGCCTTCTTAAATGGTAAGTTGTAAAAACTGATTAACACTTGAATACTATGCTAGTCATGAAGAAGAGCTATGGAAAAGGATGCAGAGCTGCAGTACTGTCTTACTCTACCATCTAACTAGATGAAATACACTAAAATAAAGGATTAAAATCTGGGCCAGGCAGAGGTGATACTCATCTGTTCCTCCACACACTCCCCACACCCACCAGGGAGCCTGGCAAGTCGACCACACGGGGGCAGTTGAATGAGGCTATGTGGGAGGAGGAGGAGGTGGTGGGGGGCTGGACACATGTGTACTGTTCCTGTGTCTACCCCATAAACACACACAATGGGCCCAGCAGTCTGCACTACACGCACGCGTACGTACACCACGTCTGACGGTGTGTGCGTCTTGCTGCCTTGTGGATCAAGGATATTGATGCTGTTCTGTAGTGAGGTAAAAGTGTTGTTAGGGCTCAAAATCCACAGCAAACTTGTGCACAATATTAATTACACAATTAATGCTTAAAGTGTTTGGAAAATTTCACTCTTCATTTAATGAAGACCTTCACTAATACAGTATGACATACTGTATATTCATTTTACTGCAGCTAGCAGTGGACAGTTCTCATCATTAGAAGACAGCTCAATCAGTGAAAGGGTTAACATAGACAGTAACTAGGTCACTCTGGTCAAAAAATTCACCTTTATGCTGGTAAAATGATCTGGATATCAACATTATCATCACCTCTCTTCCCATCTTAGGCTGGGTTGAAGAGCTTGCAATATCAGATTAACACACATGGTAATGATACAAGTTTTCTTGCAGTTACCAATAATACCTAAAGTCAAGACATTATTTTCATAATCTCTCCAGTACTTTCCTACTCCAATACAAACACTTTCTCTACCTGCAGCCTAAGTCCAAGTGTTGAACCAAGGGATGGGACACTCTTCAATGTTTTCTTCACCTTCAGTTTTTCAATATCTGCAGATATTTCCCTCAAATGATCCACCCATGCTGCTGAGTTGACCATAAATGCCACTCCATTTGCATAAGCTTGTCCCAAGCGAAAGTCTGCCCATTCAAAATTTGCCTCTGGAACAGGATGTGGTGACTCTGTTGCTTTGTCTTTTAGTTTAAGGGCTTCAGGCTTGTCTCTGGGTTGACAGGAGAAAGGGTCGGATTTCTCCCTATCTTGGATCTCTTTGGCCCTCAAGATGTTTACATATTTTCCACTTTCTTCAATTAATTCTGTTATGGAGTGAACCAATGGCTGTCCCAATCCTTCCTTCTCTGTCACCTCATATATTCTGAACACATGCCATACATAGATCAGGTACATGTCAGAGTGGCTCCCCTTGACTTCAAATGTATTTTGAAATGCCGTCAGCGAGTCCTGGGGTGACATGCGAACAACGTGGGCTTTGATAGTTGTACTCTTGTTGGCTCCACACTGGTATGTCAGTAAGTCTCGGATGGATGCCTCAGAGTATTTTGCTTCATGACTGAATGTGGCCACAAGTGAGTTGTATATGCTTGGCAAAAGATTATCATTTTTTATAATGTTTATCATTCCATCCTGAATGCCCCCTCTGAGCACAGAATTAACACATGGAACAAGAAACTTCAAGATTTCACTTAAACTCGTCAAATCTCCCTCAAGGTCCAACACAGACTGTATATAACCAAGGAAGTTTGTTAAAAACAAAGATGACAGATCTTTATTATCCTGTAGAGTTCGAGAGAAGGATGACACCATACCAGTCAAGTCAGAAGGTGAGGCTGCCAATCTAAGCTGGTTGGCATGTACCTCTAGTTCTGAAAGCAAATCCAATTCTTTGGTCTGATAAGGTAAAAGTGACTGAGTGTACTGGCATGCTCTGATTCTCTGGCAGAATGTCTTCAGCTGCTTCCTGGCTTTCAGAAAGGATAAATTGCTCTTAGCTGACACATTCTGAAGCTCATCAATGCTTCTGGAATCGGGGCAACACACTTGATTATCATTTATAACTGCAGAGCTATGCCCATTCCGTGAGATAGCACACTGAACATTCTGATATATATGATCTGGTGAGCAATTTACTTCATCCTGGAAAATTATATCAGCTGCTTCTTCCTTCATTACCTGATGTGTGGGTAATTCATCACACCTGGACACTGTATCGTGAGTGATATCTTCTCTTGTATTATAAGTTGAAGGTACATGGCAGTTACTATCTTCACCTCCTTCAGTATTTCCATTATCTGTGTATGATGTAGTGGTATCTGAAAAATTACTCAAATTTTTGGAACTAGATGGCACTTTGATTTGCTCCTGCTTCATTTCCACATTCAGTATGTTATCTTTTCTTTGTACAACGCGTTTGTGGATCTCGGGTTTTTCTTTGTTTTCAACAGAGCTACTGGGTGAGTCTATCTGTGTCCCAAGTATATTATCCTTCCTGCCATCACCTATGTTATCCTCTCTATGTACAATCCTGCACTGGCTCTCAGGTTTGTCTCTGTCTTCAACAGAACTACTGAGGGAGTCATTACTGGTACACTCTTTCCTAGCATCACTTCCACGTTCCTTCATGATGCCAAGAAGCCGTGCATACCTGGACTGACCTAAGCTGCTGCTCTCCATACTGGTCCCCTTGATATGCTACCTGGAAGAGAATTTATAAGTGATCTTAACCAAGTTACAGAAAAAAAAAATTGCCATAAAAGCTAACAACTATCACAGACCTTCTGTTCTTCCTATATAATAACCATTCTAACTGGATTCTGTGCTTTTTGATAGCTGTATAAGTAAAGGCAAAATTATGTACAGTACAGTATAACTAGCAAATTTTTACACAACTTAATCTTAAGAGGGTTTATATATATATATACAGTCTCTGACCTCCCTACCTGGATGCTGACACACTCAATCTTCATCATCAACATCATCATCATCATCTCTATGGAGCTAGAATTCTGGGGACTCAATAGTGAATGAATGGGAGTGTAGCTTATTCAACTGAGCAAACTTCTGTTAGTATCTCATCCTATGTATATACTGTACAGATTTTTTTTCTGGCTGTCTGGACCCTATCTCATCCCACCTTGGAGTTGGAAAAGAGGTCTGGATAATGATGATAAAATTCCACCTATGCTGAAAGAGTTACCAGTAGTTACTGTAATAGCATTAAGGACCATATTTGTGAAATAAAATAGTAACTGGGGAATGATAAAAAAAACAGAAACAAATGTGGAACATGAAAAGTGGGATACCACCATATAACAAAAACAACAATGAAAAAAAAAAGGAATCAGAAAAAAATCCATAAAGAACCTAGTAAAAGTAAATCCAGCAGATGAAAAACAAAAAGTTTATCTATCTATAGCCAGACACCTTAAACCCCCAAGAGGTGGCCACAAACAAATTGCCTCCATGTCACCCAGTCTCCTGCCATTTTGCTGCCCTTCCCCCAGCTCACACCCCCCTCTCTCATACCTCTCCACTCCACCAAAATAAAAAGGGCTGAATAAGGCTAGCCTATCTTTTCACTTACAGATATTCAAGCCACAGCTGATATTCTGGAAGAGACCACTGATTTTGTTGTCACATCCTGAACTACTCATGGGTAAAGTACTAGGTATAGTTGTGCTACTTTATTTATGCATATAACACTAGGGAAACCAGAGGATCTAATCCACCAATGTTGGGGCCAATGAATGCCACAGTTAGGACTGAAGCACAGGTTAGAAGTTTGGCCTTTGCAACATCCTGAAATACAAATGTTAAAAAAAAAATAATAATAATAAAAAAGGATATCTGAAGTTTTCGAGTCAGTTATCATTTTATTTTCTAAGTAATCATCAAACACAATAACCTAACTAACCAGCCTAATCTAACCTAACCTAGTAACCTAACTGTGGGACATGACTACATTATCTTAACCAGCAATAACCCCCCCCCAAAAAAAAGGTACTGTATTTATAAAAATAAAAGTAGATAGCAGTGATCCATGGGCTGAGGTCACCCATACAACCGGCCACCTTACTTCCTTACTTGACTGAAGCTGATATCACACACTCATATACAAATGGCACTCCTAACTGCCTTAGTGACAAAAATGTGTTGTTTTTTTCTGAGAGGCTTGACTTCTTCTTCTTCCTTATACATTTTATCAGCTTATCAACATACAACCGTTTCCCTATTGAATCCTTTCCCCGTCTATATATATACAGAATGTAAAGAATATCAGTTATCAAAATAGTTGTAACGTTACAGGATACACAGCAGTTTTTATGACACCACAAATATGTACAGTACTTTTAACCTTTAGATGACAAGAAACCACACATGACCTAAGGAAAGTTGTCTGATGGTAGCTGGATTTGGAACTTTTGTATTCAGTAATGTTAACTGTTGGGTGGGTTGTCTCAGACCATTATAGGAAAATAGGAAGCTCCAGGTACAGTCTCCTTTGTGTTACAAATACCATATGGCTGCATGCAACACAAATGCTAGGCAGTGGGGTTGTCACGACCCATTGCCAAGGGCTTGGGATTTCCAGCTCCCCACTCCCACTCCATAGTACATACAGTATTTACTATCAAGCCTTGTACCATATGTGTGGAATATGTGTTGAGTAATTTACCTCAGTTTTCTGGGCTAAACAACACAGATGTATAAAACTATGCACAAAATGACATTTGCCTGATGCAATAGTTGACTTGGTTGCCAAAGTTCAGGTTTCCTCTGTCACATGATGCTCAGTTTATTGTAACAGCTAGATGGCGTAATTAGGAAGCAAACAGAGCATAATATTTCATTTTGAAGGTGCAGGCAAGTCTGTACACCTGTACAATGTACCCACCTCAAAGATTTTCCCTTGCAATGTGTCAGAGGGCTATAAAGCTTATATATGCATGCTCTTTGACTAAATGTTTCATATGACTTGCTTTGGCATGAAGTACCCTTGAAGTTTCTACCCCCAAAGTAGTTTTTGATCCCTTTTAGTTGCAACATTAGTGCCTAATAGATCTGGAGTGTATAAAGCAACAACTAGCTCACCTGCACAGTAATTATGCATTATTGCAAAGTGTGAAGGTGTGTTGAGAATAAAACTTGGCACACTAATGCTATTAGGTTTAAGGTTCCCACTTCAAAAAAATTTCCTACTTTCACTTGTCTAACATACACACATAAAATGGAGACTGGAAATCCTGGTTGGTTGTATCCTCATCTAATTGGGTTTGACCAATCTTACATATCTATCACGTCTCAACAGTGCTAGACTGTGAGAAAGGAAAGAATGTAAATTTGCTTGGCCAGTCGATATACCTTGTGTATGAGAGGTGTGTGTTCTTGCATTAAAATCCAGGTTACTATACATGGGTTTCATCTCACCTCTACAATCAGTGCACTCAGCATATGCAAATCACATGTACAGTAATGAAGGTGTAATGGACACATCAATGACAATGAAACCATACATGTTGATGTCAAGTTTTGACACTGGCACACATACCAGTGAGATACGAGGCCTAGTCTTTGGTCATGTGGGTCAGTCTAAACTATTGTGCTAGTACCCTCACCAAGCCACATTGTCTAATGTGGCAAAGTATACTTGAACCTTCCACAGAGGAGAGAAATTGGTCACTGTGTAGGCTGAAAGAAAGATAAGAAAAAATAATAATTATAATAAATAACTCTATTCCTTAGTTATGATGAAATCATGGTAAAGACAGGCAGAAAGAAAAACTGTAGAAGTACAGTAACTTTTTTTTTATTTTTCAACATCAAAAATTGATGTTACTCTATTGCACACACCTCTACATGCCTCTCACCAAGACAGATTCAACAAAACAATTGATGTCTTTAGGAAGAGGTCTTGTCTGACTACAATATTTACACAAAAGCGTGCCAAGGCAGATGAACAGCTATATACAGTCATTTCTCTTGAAGTAAACCAGCAATCTGTAATGCTAAGCAACTTCACCTGGAATTTTATAAACTTGCAGTACAACATACTTATACAGTGTAATGATAAAGAAGACATGAAATATATGATTTCTCTTGTTAAATGGTTTTTACTCTGTACAGAGTTTATCTTTTCACAATACAGCATCCTAAACTTGCCTGCTTGAATGGATAGCTAGTAAGTTTTGTACACATAATATACTCTGACACTCACTGATGCTCAAACAACTATGTTATATACATACACTCAGCAAGGACTATGTTTTTAGAGCTCAAATCTCAAGGGAAATAATCTTATAGCAATATCCTCTGTGGATGATTAGCAAGACTTCAGTTCATGATCCTGGGTGAAATTATGTTTCAGATCAGAAAGACACAAAGGTGCAGTTCAGAATATAGGTACATTATAGAAACAGCAATTCTAATACAAGCCTGACTTCCTCATCTTTATGAATTAATTTCTTTGGAACTGCTCTCAGAATACTATTGTTTCTTTAATTTAAACATGGGAATAAACTGCTAAATTTCTATACACAAGAATACAGTACTCGCCTAACTCCCATCATACAAACTCCCTAATTAACTGAAGTAATCAGTAACCCAGGGACATTATAATGCTATCAGAGAATTGTTGGATAACTGGAAACTACTGCAATTTCTCAGTTCAACTGTTTTAGTATACTTTACATATCTAGTAATACTTCTGTGACCTATTTAGTTCAATTATAAGTACTGAAGAGTTATAAAATGTGGCCCTTCATAACACATCATCACACCTCCATTTCCCACTAATATATAAGGTGGAAAGAATCCAAAATTGACCCACTTAACATACAATAAACCATCCATCATTATGGGTTACTTTCCACGATATTACATCGTTACTGAGTCATCTTGTGAAAATTAGTTTCCAAAACTGACCCACTTAACATACAATAAACCATTCATCATTATGGGTTACTTTCCATGATATTACATTGTTACTGTGTCATCTTGTGAGAATTAGTTTGAGCTCAGTCTTTTTGTACACTAATCCTTCGAGTCCCGTTAACTGAAACATGGACTGAAGAAGTGGCCACAGATCAATGTCAATAATCTTTCTGAAGAATGAACCTCACTAACTGATACCATGAAGAACATGAAATTGACATCTCTAACGAATAGTGTCCAACAGTTGTATGCTTCAACATTAATGCGTAAAGTGAAATGAAAGTCCCTTATTTCTGAGTTATTTATGGTGGGCCTGTACTCACTTGTATTAGGTATGGTCAGCCTGCATCCCAGACTACAGAATGTAGCCAGCAATGTTACAGAAAAGCCATACGCATTCTATCACTGAAACAATATAGATAAGCCAAATGCATTTCATCACTATCACATGCTTCTTATATTATTTAAAAAAAATTGTAAGCTTACATTCCACTTTGCAATTTAAGGCTGAAACATGTGACCCCAAGCTTTACTTACTTACACAGGACAGCACGTCCATAATACACCTATAGTTTGTGATCTGAAGTAGGCTACTCAGATAACCAATACGTACAACCAAACTATTCACTACACTTTTAACCCCTTTAAACCTAGTGATGTTCTTTTTAATTTCCTTCTGCTGTTACTGGACTACAATATATAACTTAGGAAAGGCTTCTTATATTTAAGGGATTTATTCAGGCTTCATCTAACCCCTCCAGTTTAAAAGTCTACCCTAAGCTGAATAAATCTGTCGGAAGATAGCAAGAATAAAACAAAACAAGCCATCCTTGGGCTGTACAGGTTAAACATATTCAAACATACAGCAAATGTCCCATAGTGAGACAAACTCAACCTAGAACCAAAATGAAAGTTAGAATCTCTTATAAACAGTCGCCATTTACAATGACCCCCATGGAGACTGCTTTTGAAAGACAAGTCCTTAAGACAGGTTATAAGGCTACTGTTGTTCTTGGCTACCAACTACAGTACAGAATAGTGCTTTCTATGATAGATTCTCATCATTCATTCACTGCTGCTGCTTCTTCATCTTACTGGGCCTTTGACTGTGAAACAAACTTGTTCAGTCAACAGAATTATCTAAATACAAAAATCAAATGCAAAATTTTGTTCTTTCATGTAGAAAACAAATACTCCAAGGCTCAGAGCCTGAAAAGATTATTCTTTCCAAACATTATTGCTTAAAAAAGAATCAGATGCAAATTACTCATGTGTAGCACTTCCAAAATAAAAATAATTTGATCAAAAAAGCACCACTAAACTTTCCCATTATCATGTTTTGAAACCATGGATGAGCCATTTGAAAATGGTTTTCAGCCACTTTCATTTATGTATATGCCCACTATTACTATCAACACCTCATGTAACATGAAGTTTATACAGCATTTAAACTAAACTATTATTCAGAGCTATTTGCCTTAAAAAAAAATAAAAAATAAAAAAATAAATAAAATAAATTTAGCAATGCTCACTGTGAAAGCATCAATCACCTGCATGAAGATACTGTACATTTTTCATTGTGTACATTCTACATAATTTACCATGCTTTCAGAGGCATCCACAGCTTAGTGCATTTTGGAAATTTTCAGTTTTGCTCATCGTAGCTGTAAACAGGCAAGTTTTACAGCCACAGGCCCATTTACATACTGTATATACTTACATGCAGAAATCAGTACTGATCAAACACCAAAACTCTGGATGCATTCATTCACCACACCCTATAGTGTAGTTAGTCCATCTTAACTTCCCCATTTTTGTCCTTCTGACAGTTATTTCCCAGAGCCTGGTGACAGAATAAGACAGTGGTCCAACTCTACATGTTATCCATGGCAATTTTTGTGTGTCTAGGAAGAGAGAGAGAGAGAGAGAGAGAGAGAGAGAGAGAGAGAGAGAGAGAGAGAGAGAGAGAGAGAGAGAGAGAAAAAAAATTGGCCAAGTTAAAATGGACACAGTACAGTTTTCTGCAAACTGCCAGTGCTGGTATTAGCCTATTACACATCTGGACATCAATTGAGGAGCTCCAAGGAGTAACACTGAATGCACCAAAATCAAAACCAAGAAAATGGAGGGCAGACTAATGAATTTTGGACACGTGGCGCCTTGGTGCTTCCTCCATGGAGCGCCTGTTATCATTTTTATAATGATGCTCCCTGGAGGAACTCCCATGGCGCCAGGGGTAAAAAATATCCCTTGTCTAACCACATTTTCTTGGTTTGTTGATTATGGCAAGCTCAGCATTACTCCATGGATAGCCTCAATTGTTCTGAGACACAAGCAACAAACTCAGCTGACCAACATAGTCTCTGCACTGTAGTTCATAAATGAGATAAAATTCACACTTTAGGTACTAACAGTGATCTCAGTTTATATGGAGTACTACACATACCTATATATCTATATAATTTACATGAAATGAAATAATAGATTTTGAGACTCTAAGTCATTTAGTTGACATGTGTAAGTAATGCAATTATATTTTCTGTAAATGGTCCTACATTATACTTACATACTGGTACATTCTGCTGTCAGTATAATATTTATATAGTATATTCAATAATATAAAAAAATCAACTGTACCATTTATAAATTCAATAAAAACTTGCATTTACTATTAACTCCACTACCTGAATTTCTCCTGAAAGAGGCAATATATTTGCATATAGGTCTTGCACCCTGAATCAGCATCACACACTTACATCAAACACACTAAGATTTAATAACACAGTTGTCATCTCTCACAGAAAAGTATACACTCACTGTTGATGCTTAACCCTCGTTCTAGACACCTTTTCAATTTATTCATGCTGCTACCAGACAATTTTGCTCAACTTATGAAAGATCTCTCATACTGAAGGGGTTTATGAAGGCTACAACTAACCACTCCAGTTTGAAAGGTCTATCTTAACCTGAATAAAATAATCAGAAGGTGGCAATAATAAATTTTAGAAAAACATGCACCCAGATTCAAGAAGTTAACAAAGTGTGAATTCACATATTTTTCTTCCAGTACAGAAGAACTTAAGAACTATAGTACTTTGTGATTTAGAAACTAAGACAACACAAAGCAAAATGCCCTATCATTGTAGCTGGTAAATTCCACTCCTGCTCAACAATCTTCCACATACAGGCACCTAGGATGAAACAAAAGCAGAATGCACTACTACTGTAGCTGATAAATTCCACTGCTGCTCTTCAATCAACCACAAAACAGGCAGACATAAAGACGAACTACCAAGTGGCTTATCATTTTTATTTAACCTGGTCCAGATTTTCGTCTTTTTGCTGCTTATTTTATGAAGTTCGATAGCACTACTGCTCTCCATCCTTTCTGTAGCATTTCTCTCTGACAAGCATCATCTTCTAGTGTCAATCTATTGTTATAGCTCAGCATTCAAGTGGGAGAGAGATGGCAATTTTAGGCCAAATTAGGGTAAAAATGTTATAGCTGCTCCACCACAGATGAAAATATCAGCCTACTCAGATCCCCCAAGTCAGGGTACGGTAGAATAAAAGTCTAGTATAGCCCACTGCTAGTTAGAATTATACTCAGCTATCAGTCACACTCTTTCATACCTGCCCATACCCAGTGCTCCCTCACTCTATCACTTGTAACTATAAATACTCCAAATCAGAATTCTAGTTACAAGTGATGGAGTTAGTGAGACATTACAGGGATGTGTGGAAAGGTGTGAATAATGCCTGAGTGTAATTCTAAATTGAAACTACGACTGTTTAAGCACTTACAAGATGCCTGATCAATTATTCATCAGCCATTTATTATATACAATAATATTTGGTGAGTATTCACATACAGACATGAAAAACTTGTAAAGTTAAAAAACAGAAATATCTTCTGATACAAAGTAAAATATCAGAGTTAAATCAATTTTGGCCTATGATCCCAGACACATATAGATAAATATATTAAGAAACACAGAAAAGCTTATGATGCCAGCTAGATTTAAAAAAAAAAATATATGACCAATACAGCAGCCCAGTATGCATACAAAAGTTTTATGAATGTTACACAAAGAGTTGCATTACCTCACCTTGTAGGTATGTAGCACCAGTAGTGCGGCACTGGCTGAGTATCACAAGCACTTCTGCATCACTTGGGACAAAGGGACATGTTTCGAGCAGACTCTGTAGATTTTGCAGTGCCTTTTCCTCAGTAATCTATTTTGCACATGACACCCTAATAATCCTCTTGTATATTACTGTACTGAGACAAACTGTGTCAATACTAAACAGATATACGTAACATACAACCATAAATGAGGCATAATATAGAAAACCCATTGCTAAGAAAGAGGCAGTACAAATTCTCCTGTGTCAGCGATAACATGGTTCAGTAATATACCATTCAGCCAATAAAAGGCAAAATGAGATCCTACAAAACTGAGCAATACTGTATTGTGCAGCAAAATAAGCAATGGAACAGGAAATTCCTTGAAAGACAAACATGCTGAAATATTATGTGTTACTTGATATTAATTGAAAAAAAAGTAAAATACATAAAAAGCAAATCCCATCTTACCCTCAGTGTACATTTAGGGGAAAATGACAACTTTTTACCTCTCTCATAACCCCATCCATATAAACTGAACAGCCATGGGGATATCACATACCCTTGCAAACTCCAACACTGTTCTTAAACCATTCACTTAGATATCCACCTGCCATTATGCATGCTTCATTACCATCATAAGAACTCTCAACATTCAACAGCTTACCATTTACACCATACAGACACAGAACCTTCCATAACCTCTCTCTGCATATCCCCCCCTCTTTTTTTTTTTTTTTTTTTTTTTCAAGATCCATAAATGCCACAAATACCTAACAAGTCCTTCTCACAAGCCCTCTCCACTTCCTGCCTCACTGCAAATATCTGATCCATACACAAACTTACCAAGCAATATTCAACTTAATACAATGTCATAATAAAAACTACTATGATCTACAGAAACAAATCACTGGACACAAAAGTTAGCTTAGTATAAAATTCCAGAAGTATTGGTGACACTGTAAGATACACACAAATAATCACAAAAAATATGCTTAGCTCTGACTGACTTGAGGGGACTGTTCATCAAAACCTTACTAGTTTCAAATATGGTACTGTACAATGTCTTTTTTTTTTTTTTTTTTTCATATATACTGCATTCTACTTCCAAATCTCTCCAAGTTGTATAGGCATACTGTACAGTTGGTTTTAAGATTAATTCAGAACTACTAAGAACTATCATAATTATTTACAAACATAATACAGGATTCCTTGAAAGAGCATTTATCTCAGCATAATTGAAAATCAAGAAAACAAAACATCTGCTGTACACAAAAATATTACAGTCCTACCATTCAAAGAGACATTTAGGATCCAGCTGTCAAAGATGTTGG
Organism: Birgus latro; assembly: GCA_018397915.1. NCBI lineage: Eukaryota > Metazoa > Arthropoda > Malacostraca > Decapoda > Coenobitidae > Birgus > Birgus latro. The sequence continues at coordinate 85,670 of JAGKTI010000355.1, forward strand.
AATAAATATATGGTATGGTAAACATTTTTTTTAAATTAATGAATTATGTATAATGATATGTCTACTATGGCAAGGAGCTTTCAATAAGGAAATTTCCACCACTGTTTCTGACACTTGAAAAATGAGACTTCTGACTAGGTAGTATGGTATAGTAGATTTCAGAACCATCACATGCAAAAAGTTCACCAACACTCCCCTGCCAGCATTGTGTCCTGCCTGTCATATTTCTCATTCCTCCCCGAACATTACAGTGCATCCTTCCTTCTCATACTCTATTGCTGTGTGCTTCATACTAATATCACATAACAGGCTGACAACAAGTGCCTTCACACAGTGGCACTGACATAACCAGGCTATACAAATTCCTTTCAACTCCTTCCTTATCCCTCAAAAGGAAGATGGTGGACTACAGAATACAGGCAACATCAGTCTATGGTCCACTGGGTTCATGTCCGGATGAGCCTAGGGCCACAACAACAAAAGCACTAAACACCTTCCTTCACCACAGCTAGAAGGGAAGTGTGGGACAACTTCTGACCGTGATAGCCCTGGACAGATTAAAACTGAAACGGATAATGCATAATACTTCATATTTTTACAAGCTGCAAGCACAGAGCACTCGGCACATGGCAATAATCTAGACTGGAAATGTTTGTACATGGAAGCAATATTAGAACCATCTCATACAGTGGAAGTGAGAAAACAATAAATATAAAAGCCTCAAACAGCTAGTACACACATTACCCCTTCTATATATATATTTTCTTATTCTTGCAATTCTAAACCATTTTGTTCAGTTTTAGAGGGACCCCAGACAGTAAACGGCTTGGAAATCATGTCCAATGACCTTTTCACAACCAAATATCTCTGCCAAAGCTGAATAAAACAGTCTGGAGATAGCTAGAGTATTACTTTTTAAAAAATCAGACCGAAGGAGCTACAACTGCTGGTAGCTGTTGTCGAAGTGAGCCATAATACTTTCATAAAAAACTGTACAGTGAATAAATAAATAAAAAAAGATCATGGGCCGTGCATGGATTCCCAAACAGACTTACAACCAACTCTGCATTATAACCCATAATTTGTAGGAAGAAGGAATGAAATAGGAAAGTTTCTGTTATACCCTTTGTTAGTCATTCCTTAAAAAAATATATATATATATCTACCTGGTACAGTATATGTTCTTCAAGTACTAATGACTTCCTTTGGAAGAACTGGCACTTTTCATAAATAAAAGTTCAGATTATTATTATTTTTTCCTCTCTCTCCCATAACTACAGTTCATTTCGTAGGATGAACAAGACATCAAGACTCTACTGTGCACCCTTCTTGTCCTTAAAATATATAATAATCTGAACTTTTATTTATGAAAAGTGCCAG
>JAGKTI010000355.1:92069-132988 GCA_018397915.1 Birgus latro
AGTATATGTACACGGAATATGAAATAACTATAATACTCTTCCTCTCAGTTGTTTTTGCAGGAAGAACAAGACATGGGAATATTCTACTGTACAATCTCCTTGTCCTTCATGTAAAAACAAATCTTGGGGTTATTTGCATTTCCCATGGGGACCCTTTGGGGCTCATAGTCTGCTTTCAGGCTCTTCAGTAGGGCTCACACTTTTGTAAATTTAATAATAATAATAATATAAGTTGTACATGGGGGAGCTCACCATCCACTCATTCGATATAGTGTTGCTCTCGGGTGTCTGCCCTTTCCTCTCCTCCATGCTTCTTTCGTTCCATCCTCTTCTGTCTTTCTTTTCTTCATTCTTTCTTTGTCCTTCTGCCTATTGGTGACTTTACACTCCCTCTTCTGTCTCTCTTTCCTTCATTCTTTCCTCTGCCTTCTGCCTGTGGGTGACTCTACATTGAGTGACATGCAAAATGGTTTCCTGTACACCAGGAAGCCATTTACTATGTTGGGTGGTAACCATATAACCAAATATTTGGCACCTGGTGGTGCAGTGGGTAATTACGATGCTCCAATCGGACTGAGCCGGTGAAGGTTCATATCCAAGGGATGGTTGGGGTTTATTGCTCACGTAATGCCACTCAGGGATGAGTGAGGCTGGTCACTCTCATCTTAAATGTCAGGAGCAACTTGCCTAGCCCCAGACTCCTATGCTCCTCATGGGGCAATGTAGGATTGGATGATGGATGGAATAATAATAATAATAACAGTAATAATAATAATAATAATAATAGTATAATAGTAATAATAATAATAATAAGCTCCTACGCTCCTCTGTGGGGCGACACAGGGTTGGATAATGGATGGATGGATAATCATTATCATCATCAACATCATCACCGTCGTCATAACCATCATTCAGACTTAAATCCCGTCTACAGATGGGGTGAGGTAGGGTCCAGACAACAATATCAATACTTAGTAATAATGGTAATAACAGTGTTAATAATAATAATAATAATAATAATAATAATAATAATAATAATAATAATAAATAATAATAATAATAATACAACTGTAATAATAAAAATAAATATGAGTGGAAGTTGATAAGTCTGCTAATGAATCTCAGTCTTGATGCATAAATAAAAATCCTAGGGAACTTTGAACACAGAAGCATGGCACAGGGACAAAATCTTTGGTCTCCTACTGGCATCAAACAAATTCAACAAAATGTAACTAAACAACAAACAAAACAAATAAAAATGTGACCTGCATTCTCGCCAGCTCAGAAGGCTTTCTATTACTTCCTCCTAAGTAACAGATTTTGCATACTAAACCTTCCTCTTCTATATCTTTATTTATATCTTTTTAATATCAACACAGATTGAGACATAACAAACAAAATACTATCAAAACGCTATATGCAGAAATCTAACTTGGAAGGAATAGGTGCTGCAATGTGTTTACTTTAACCTGACAGGGATCCCTAACCCCCTTCAGCTCAGCTGATGGCCAAGCATAATCAGACTGGAGGGTCAATCTAAGTATTACCATAATATGAAGACCTATTCCTACCACAGTAAATTTCATATAACCACAACTACCCACAGTATTGAAATTGTGTGGCCCTGTCCCATCAAGTGAAAACAAATCCACTACAGGGAGCAGGGAGCCTTCTTAACTGGCAAGGATACAGCCTGGTATCTCTACCAGATCTACCACAGGACTAGTAACACTACCACACTACAGATAGCATTCTAGGTGGCTTTGGAGATTTCCTAACACATCTTCCTTCGCAATTTATGCTGCACATTACACCTCAATGTCCTCTTGACTGTTATTGATCTAAATTATGCTGACATTAAAGTACATAAACAGCATACAAGAGAATGTTAAGGTGTAATAATGCACAATAAATCATACAAGAAGAGGTGCTACAAAGCCTCCCATGCACCTAGAATACTGAACTACTACCACCATGACTTGCTACCTTCCCCCACACTTATGAGATACTTGTAAAGGCATGTGTATGTGGCTTGATATCAGCACAGGATACATGGCAAACTGTTACACCTTGCTTTCTGCTATATGTATGATATTTCTTTTCTGTTGTTAATCCTTTTCCTTTCTGACCTCAACAGTTATGGGCATGGCTCATTTTTTATAAGCTACATTCATCTTCTGCTACACATTTCTTTCCTCTACTATAATTCCTTTCCTTCTATAGTTTATCTCACCACGTATGGGCATGATTCAATTTTTGTTAAGTTATATTAAAAATTCAACTTTTTTTGCTTCTCTTCCATCAGGTGCAGATAATCTGTGACTCCCTGCTCCAAATGTTCAGTGATGTTGACTTGATGAGGCCTGACAACCGACCCAAACAATAAAGCCATGAGTACCAAACACGCCACAGCCAGCTGCAAGTAGCCACACCGAGCCTCTTGTAGCCACACTCAGCCACACTCATGCACTGTGTGGTTGGTCAGCTGGCGTGTGTTACTGAACTGCTTAGCACAGACTTTACATGTGAGGCTTTGCTGGTGCTGGCTGGAGCGGTGCTGGGTGCGCCGGTGGTGACGCAACTGCCCCAGGTCTGAAAAGGTGGCATGGCACTGGGGGCATGTGGCAGGGGTTCCAGTGCCCCCTCCACCCCCACCACCACCATTCCCGGCATGCACTCGCCGGTGGACATTGAGGTGGGAGGTGGTGATGAAGGTGGCCCCGCAGTCCCCACACGAGTACGGTCTCTCCCCAGTGTGAGTCCGGCGGTGTACAGTTAGATGAGACGAGGTGACGAAACAGGCGCCACAGTATTCACATGAGTACGGTTTCTCCCCAGTATGAGTCTTCATGTGAACCTTGAGGCTGTGTGCTCGGGTGAAACTGTTGCCACACAGGGAGCAGGTGAAGGGCTTCTCCCCCCGATGCCGGCGAAGATGAACTTGGAGGGAGCCATTCTGGGTAAATGTGGCACCACATTCCTCGCAAGTGAATGGCTTGCGGGCTGCATGGGAAGCTGAATGCTGCCGTAATGCACTCTTATCTCCAAACACGGCCTGGCACACACCACACTTTACACTCCCTGGACCCACCACCACTACACCCAAGTTGTGTAGCTGCTTCTTGTGTCGCTTCAATCCACTCTTGGACACAAACTTCTGGTCACAGATGTTACAAGTATGGGAGGAATTTTTAGAGAAATGTTCCTTGATGTGTTCTTGAAGTTCTGCCTTAGAGGAGAACTCAGTGCTGCATAAAGCACAAGAGTTCTGCAGCTTAATCAAATGGGCCTCCATGTGTGCTCGGAACTCTGACTCAAGGGTGAAATTCTGGTTACAATCTGTGCAATGGTAGGCTAAAACCCTCACCCTTGTTCCTTTTCTGCTTTCCCCACTCCCCACCACCTCCACACCATTTCCCTCCACAACACTCTCTTCCTTCTTTACCTTCTTTGGCCATACCTCTTCCTCCTCTGACCTTTCCAACCCTCTTGAGTCATCCTCCAGTGGTTCATCCTTGATTTCCGGTGTGAGGCAGAGGTCATCCTTCATTTCATAGATCCTCTCCACAATAACCTCACCACCACCAACCCCGTCCTGGCCAGGGGAGGAAGCTAGAAGTCCCGATTGTGCCACAGTCTCCTCGATGAGCGTGAGGAAGACGTCTGGAGTGGGGTCAGTGCTGATGCCTGAGTCGTGGCTGAGTGAGGTCGATGAGGATTTGTTGAGGTTGTCCCATGAGGCTGGACCAAGCTCTACCTCCTCCACCACCTCCTCAAATCCTGCAACTGCAAACAAGATGTACAAATTGTTTGCACAAAATCCTGTGATCAAGTGCATCTCTGATATGTAGAAAAATTATGTTTGTGCTTGGTGGAAGTCAATGAAGGACCTTTAACATACGGTATAATTCCAAAACTCTTAATATGAATCTTTAACTAGGAGCTGCTTCCCTGTGGTACCAATGGTCTCTCTGACTGAATAAAAATTGTCTTGAGAAAGTATGAATTAGCTACAATAAGATGTCACTGCAATGAAAAGAGTAGCTATACTTTGCACTTTGCATCTAGGCATTAGATCACTGCCAACATAAATAACCTCTGACATTATGGAGGAATATATACTGCCAGATGGTTTGGTCTGATGTCAGCCAACCCAACCTGTGACATCATGGAAGGTCCAATGTCAACATACACATACCTAATCGGTAATACTGTGGAAGGTCTGATGTCAACATAACCAACCTGTGACACTGTGGGGGAGTATGTACCCTACTGACAGACACTGTGGTTTGATGTCAACAAAACCAACCTGTGACATCATGGGGGAGTATATACTGACACACGGTGAGGTCCGATGTCAGCGTGTCTTCGGCCAGGCTACCCGGCACCAGGGAGGGGGAGTCCACAAATGTCACCCCTACTCCCCCATCCTCCAGCACCACCCCCAGCTCCCCTCCAACCAGCTCTCCGCCAACTCTCGCCATCTGGCCCACAACTGTGATGAGGGACAGGGCCAGGATGAGCCTGTGGACATACAATAATTCCTCACTTAACACTGTAGATATATGTGTGCTGTGTTGTTCATACAAAAGTTCCTCAACTCCTTCCATGGTGGACTGCAGAAGGGGAACTTCAGCTTGCAGTTCTCCTGATTAATGCTCAGATGAACCCAAACCACATCATCAAAAACAAGTTCAAACAGTAATCAAAGATATGAAAAATGTTTATAAAGTCTTTTTTCCAAGAGGTAAAAATAATGAACAATGGTATATATTTGTAAGATGAAGATGTGAACTATAATAGAAAAAAAGGAGAATAATGTGCTTTTAAAATGATGAACAATGGTAGTTTTACCGTATATTTGTGGGTGAGAACTATAATAGGGAAAAAAAAAAGGGGGGTAATCCTTAAGGAGACACAGGACCACCTCTTAAAAGTTAGCCAAGTTTTTTCACCTATCTGTGAATTGATTCAGTGACTTTGTAAAGGTGTACAGAAGTGCATTTTCAAGTATGAAGAGGATACATCAAAAAACAAGAAAAATACTACTTATTGTTGGTTAGGAAAAGTCTGTGTAGGTTAGGATAAAATTGGTAAGGTTAGGTTAGGATAAATAAGGTTGGGTTGGTAAAAAAAAATTTAGGTTAGCTCTGGCTACTCAGGCACTATCTATCTATCTATTGCCAGATGCCTCAATCCCACACGGGGTGGCCACAAACAAATCGCCTCCATGTCACTCTGTCCCCTGCCATTTCACTACCACGCTCCCAACTCACACACCCCTCTCTCATATACTGATAAGGGTAATTTTGTTCAAAAATGGCATTCTAAGATGTTGTCCATCTGCCATTGTGCACCCAAAGATGGCGTCCATCTGTAAACAAACGCTGCTTTTTCAAAACAATTTTCACTTTTTTTCTATCTATATATCTATCACCAGATGCCACAATCCCACAAGGGGTGACCATTTGACTTTGAGTTATTTGTTTTACAGGGAGGGGCACTAACCCTCCACCAACCCACTTGTTGACATGTAGGGAGCACATATGGTTTGGTTATTGGGTTACCACCCAGTGTTGTAAATGGTTTCTTGGCTTACAGAAAACCATTTGGCATGTCACTCAATGTAAAGTCACCTGTAGGGAAAAAGAAAAGCAATAAGAAGTGACAGGAAAGATGGGAGAAACAGGAAGCGAGGAGGGCAGGACAGAAAAAGAATGATAAAGGCTAAGGAAGAAGTAGACAGCACTACATCAATTGAGTGGATGATGGTCGCCACCACCTACCACTGCTTACAGTAAATTTTATCCCAAAATAACAATGTTCACCCCACCTATGACTTAATCTAAGTCTAAAAACAGCGTATACATCAACCTAAACACACAATTTTAGTCTAAAATATCATCAAAATTGGCACAAAAAAATAAAATAAAATAAAAACCCAACGTTGAAACAGGGTTTGCCCATCGTTAGGTGGGGTATAGTGATACAGTATTTCTACCCCCATTGTTAAGCCGGGGTATCGCATTTAGAGGTATTGTATATCGAGGTATACCTGTACTGTAATGTACACGTTATACACCTTATTATTTACCGTACAATCTTACAAACTAAAGATGTTCACTTCATCTGTATATTTTCACATCACTCATCCCCTTCGGACATTTCCGAATACAGTACTGTATATGAGAATTTAGTCCAGTCAGCTCCTCAATTCCGATAAAAGTGAATACAGGTACTGTATACTGATGTCGGTTATATTGAGGTTTTACTAAAATATGCTTTCCCTAAACTTTGATATATTCAGTGAATGCCTCATATGTATATATGAGTATAACCTTTTCTCTAATGGGCAAATCACAATCAAAATCTACAGGGATGCTTAATACTGACTACTGGGATTATTGAAAGTGGTCAGTTTCTGAAGAAAATAAATAAGGCAACAAAGAAAATGTCATTTTGCACCATACTACTGTAATTCATTATCATTATCATTAACCCAAGTTTCTTTAACATAAGGAATGCACAGGATTCAGAAATACAGAGCTTTCTACAAAGTACTGTATCCTGTGAACTAGGCCATATATCACCTCATTCACCATTCATTCCTGCAAAGTTCTTGGCTCTCTCACAGGCCAAAGGATCCACGCATGTAAGTGCTCCATAATACCTCCGGGCGATACACCAGTCCACTGATTGTGAAACTAAAAAATGAGTGCAACCCTTAAACAAAAAAAGTACAGTACATCACTTGAATCTCTATACACATCTGCTTAATCAGTCCATATTTATCCTTTGTCTATCTTCTGCATCTTCTTCCAACCCTAATTAGCCTACAGTATTTCTGTGTCTTATTATCTTTCTGCCTTTCCACATATCCTCTTATGCTCTCACTCACTTATCTTATGGCTGGAACTTTGGAATCAGTGATATATAACAAACTAATCTTTCAGTACCAGGTATGTGAAAATTTTTCCTATTTAATTCTGCCCAACTTTATCTAGTTTTATTCAGCATGTGGCCTCTTGTCCTGTATGGGTTATACAGTACCCTCTAGGAAGATGCAAAATTGTAAAAATCCAACTTTTCTAGACAATGTCAAACAATTTTAATTCTATCTACCTCCCTATCTACAGCCAGACACCATAATCACATAAGGTGTGGCTATTTGTCTTTGAGTTAGTTGTTTCACAGGGTGGGGCACTGACCCTCTGCCAACCCACTTGTTGACATGTTGGGAACATGTATGGGTTAGTTATCTGGTTACCACCCACCACTGTAAATGGTTTCATGACTTAAAGGAAACCACTTGTCAACCAATGAAAAGCAACCTAAAAAGGAAAGAACAATAAAAAGTGACAGGAAAGATGGGAGAAATGGAAGAGGAGAGGGAAGACAAAGAAAAATAATGATAAGGGTGAAGGAAAAAGTAGACAGAACTATTACAAAGTGAGTGGATGATGGCCGCCATCACCTACCGTACTGCCCACAATTTTAATTAGTGTAATTTATAAGTGGCTCCCCATCTTGCAACAATTATGGAAATTCAGATTTTGGAGATCACAAATAGGCAACATTTATGGAAAAAATTTCATAATCTGAATGATTTCCAATTGTGCCTACAGTTCTAAGAGTTCATTCCATGTGATTTTGGAGATTTTGTAATAACTCCTCCTTAGCAGTTTACTCTGAACATTGCAGCTTTTTCATTCTCTTAGCTATATGTTACTGATCCAAACTTTACTATCAAAATTATACAAATAATATGGGGCTATTTCAAAGTGTGGTTTTTGCTAAATACAAACTGCCACATATGGAATATTGACATTTTCATTGCTTTAACTATACATTCAGCCCTTCTGCTAAAGATACCTAAAATCATTTTTGTCAGAAATTTTTTTGGGCCCACACCACAGATTTTTGAAAAAAAAAGAAAAAAGAAAAAAAAAGTGTCTTGCAGCAATATTACCCTGCCCAACAGGGAAATTTCGTTGTGACCTACTTTTTGTTATTATTGGTATGATATTTATTGTTATAAATGTTATTATTATGTAGTAAGTGGGGGTGCTCACCATCCACTCACTCAATGCAGTGCTGCTTTGGGTGTCTGCCCTTTCCTCTCTTCCTTCCTTCCTCTTCTGTCATTTTTTCCTCTTCTTTCTGCCTAGGGGTGATTTTACACTATGTCTTTCTTTCCTTCATTCTTTCCTCTTCTTTCTGAGTATGGGTGACTAAAGTGAGTGACAAGCCAAATGGTTTTTTGTACACCAGGAAACCATTTACTACACTGGGTGGTAACCATATGACCAAATTATGGCGCCTGGTGATTTAGTGGGTAATTAAGGCGCTCCAGTCGGATTGAGAGCATGTAGGTTTATATCCAAGGGGTGGCTGGGGTTTATTGCTCACATAATGCCACTCAGGGATGAGTGAGGCTGGTCACTCTCATCTTAAATGTTAGGGCCAACTTGCCTAGCCCCAGGCTCCTACGCTCCTCATGGGGCAACACAGGATTGGATGATGGATGGATGGAATGTTATAATTGTTATAATACCACACTACATATCATAAACAATGTATTATAACTAGGCTTAGGAAGCTTAGGCTACCAAACAGTAGGGCTATTGCCATGTATTGGGCAACATTTAGATCAATGGTATCTATCACTGTTTCACTTATTGTTTCACAGTTGGTAGATATGTTGTTCGAGGGGGACTCCCATGGCAAGAGTGCATGGCAGGGTACTGTTTTGTTCTGAGTGTGTGTGTGTGTGTGTGTGTGTGTGTGTGTGTGTGTGTGTGTGTGTGTGTGTGTGTGTGTGTGTGTGTGTGTGTGTGCGGGTGGGAGGGTACATACATGCATGCATATGTATTTACCTATTTGTAGTATACAGGAATTGAGCTAAGCTCGTGTTGTCCCGTCTCCATATCTACAATCATCTAATCTAGTTTTAAATACATGAATGTTTTTCGCCTGCACCACCTCTTCATCTAAGTCATTCCAAATACTTATGCTTCTATTCGGGAAACTGAACTTTTTGAGATCATTAAGACATCTACTTTTCCTCAACTTGAAGCCATGACCTCTTGTTCTTCCATCACCCAACACAAAAAGATCCTCTCTATCCACCCTTTCCAATTCTCTTACATTTGTAAATATCGTGATCAAGTCACCTCTTTCCCTTCTCTCGCGCAATGTTGGTAACTTCAGTTTTTCCAATCTCTCCTCGTAGGTGAGTTCCCTTAAACACGGTATCATCTTCGCTGCCATCCGTTGGACCCATTCTAGTTTATCAATATGCTTCTTCAAATGAGGTGACCATACCACCGCCGCATACTCTAGTCTTGGTCTTATCATGGTCACTATCAACTCCAACATTTCCTCATCCATATAATTAAAAGCCACTCTCATGTTGGTCAGTAATTCATAAGTTCCCCCAATAATTTTGTTTATATGCTTTTTTGGTGACAAGTCATCCCGAATAATCACTCCCAAATCTTTCTCATCCTTTCTTTTACTAATCATCTCATTGCCCATTTTATATGTCCAGTGTGGTCTTCTTTCACTTATACCCATTTCTAATACATGACACTTCTTGGCATTAAAGTCCATTTTCCAAGTCTGGGTCCAGCTGTGTATTTTGTCCAAGTCCTCTTGCAGTTCTTTACAACTATCAATACATTTAATACATTTAATATGTTTCATGTGTATGTGTAAGTGGGTGGGTGGGTGGGAGGGTGCATGCATGCATGCATGCATGTGTGTGTGTGTGTGTGTGTGTGTGTGTGTGTGTGTGTGTGTGTGTGAACAGTGCAAACAGTTCTAAACCACTTGAAACCTGAAACATGTAGAAAATGGGTAAATAGAATGTTTTTTTTTTTTTATGCAATAAAAGTTGAAAATGTTTGGTACCCTAAACAATTTCATTTCTTCAATGTCATTTTTTTGGCACAATGGATCAAAACTTCACATGACCTTGTTAGGTCAGCATTCCTCTAAAACAGCATTTCCCAACCTGAGGGGCATTTGAGATTGCCAGGGGGGACATGGGGTAATTAAAGTTCAACATAGGGCTAGGCCATTCAAATGCATACAGGGTAATCCCAAAGATATGTATGAATAAGAAAATTTGATAGGAAAACTTCACAACCGTCACTTCTAGCAACCGTATGTATAGTTGTCACCTAGCATCTTAAGCATCCATGTGGAAGAGATCAAAACATTGTTGTTTAGGCATCAGAGAGGTGGGGAGGCATCTTGAATACAGTCCTGACCAAAGAGGGCGCAATGCTAAAAAGGTTGGGAATTCCTGCTCTAAAACCTAAGCCCAACAGAAGATGAATCCATGCAACAGTTTGGGATGTATGGGCCTTTGAACTGGAATTACTGGCTATCTATCTATCTATCTATTGCCAGACGCCATAATCCCGTAAGGGGTGGCCATTTGACTCTGAGTTATTTGTTTTACAGGGAGGGGCACTAATCCTCCACCAACCCACTTGTTGACACGTAGGGAGCACGTATGGTTTGGTTATATGGTTACCACCCAGCATTGTAAATGGTTTCTTGGTTTACAGGAAACCATTTGGCTTGTCACTCAATGTAAAGCCACCTGTAAAGGAAAGAAAAGCAATAAGAAGTGACAAGAAAGATGGGAGAAATAGGAAGAGAGGAGGGCAGGCTCAGAAAGAGAATGATAAAGGCTAAGGAAGAAGTAGGCAGCACTACATCAAGTGAGTGGATGATGGTCGCCACCACCTACCACTAGAATTACTGGCACTGCAGTGAAATTACCCAGTTTTATCCTACTGCAACAGTGTTGAGGTACAATATGCAAAACAGATCACTAAGGAGGAAATGCTATGACACTTCCTACACCATCTATAAAGTGGCCCTAACTCCTAAGCGAAATTCCAAATAATTTCCTACTACTCTCATTGGGAACTGATACATCTAAGTTCTAACCAGTTAAATTCAGTTCTATTCAGCTATCATAAATAAAAGTTATAAGCACCTAAAACACACATCAGTGGACATATGATTCATCTCCTGCATTCAATAAATAACAGAAGCTGGAAAATAAAGTAAGGTTCATTCATCTCATTCATTTTATTGTTTCTTCACTCCATCTCAATTTTACTTCCACAACTACTCCTTCTATCACTGGATTTGGCTTTATGGCACTAATACACCCTAAAAAGTGGCTTTCAGATTATGATGGCATAATGATTTCCAATTTAATAATTACTGCACTCCAAGTGGCTTATACTGGTCACATGCATTACTAGGCTTATCAATAAACCTTGCAAACAGCTCAGAACCTAACAATCAAACTTTTAAAATAACCTGCAATGACTGAACTTTGGGGCCACTACAAAATCACTACTTTTCACCGAATTTCCTATATCTAATTGGCATAAAGGCAGTGTCCCCAACATCTCCCAGTCAGGTTATATTATCATTATATCTCCTTAGCCTATAAAGCCTTTACCCATGTATTACGGCTACAAAACTTCTTGATTAGTATTCGAAAATTGGTGATCTAGACGTGAGACCTCACAATTGAGAAGCTTTTATTTTATGGTTTGAGAATGAAGAGCAAAGAAATATATATCACATAATAGAAGAGACCACACACTACTTATGTCGAAGTGATAAAGCTTGTATATTTCATCTCCTACAGAACTTACGAGGCACCGGAAAGTTAGAGGAGGATCTGTATTCCTCGGTCGATATTTCTGGCTTGTTTACATCGAGTGCTTCTCCCCCAGGCGGATAGATGGAGGCGCTGAGGACAGCTATATATCCTATGAACTGAATAGCTTCATCATAGGTAATGGCATACATTAGTGAAGCCAGTGGTACTTTTCAACACATTCTTGTTTTGTGAAATTTACTTAGATTTGCCAGTACAGATTATTCATTTAGGCATATTTATACTAAAATAAATATTTCTGTCGTGATCTATGCTTCGCGGAGTCACAATTTCAGGCACGGATTCAGGGGGACATAGGGGCGTCGCCCTTTATCATCTCATCTTTTAGCAGTCAATATATACTTATAATAAAACAGCAATATTATTTACCATTATAAATGCAATGTATATATTATCTAAACTGCTGGGCCTGGCCTTAAATACACTTTTTATGAGGCAACTACTGGAGCGAGAAACAAAAATCTGGGTCATCCAATATGGCAATGGTGGCCGAATTTAGGCTTCAATTATGAAGGCAACCTATTGATTTTGTGATACCGTTTATTGTGGGTTCAAGGTAGCATTGAATCGATGTGAACATGTTATCAAGCCGAAAGGTATGATCATTTCATGGAAATTAGTAGGTCAAGGCCAGTTAGATGGGAGAATAATAACTAAATAGCTGTTTAATGTCCAGGAAATACTGCATTTGTAGAATCTATCAGGCTGAAAAAAAAATAATATAAATGCGATATCAAATAATTTGGGAAGGTAGTGATAGCTCTGCTATTAACTCAGCAATGGAATATTTATGATTTATCTGATTACACAAGGCACGCCTATGAATGACGTTATAGATCGAAATACACTGTTAATTTACGATAGAGAATAAAAAAACGAAATAAAAATAATAGGCATTCGCAGTTGAGAACATTCAGTTTCCTCAGTATTTCGTTCATGTTTTGTTTGTATGTACTGTTGAAACTTGGAGAGCGAGAGACGCTCAGCTGGTGCGCACGATTAGATCTATATTGTTTTAACGATGATTCCAGCGTGACAGGAATAAGGCAAGTAATTAAAGGCGTGTTAGACCATCAGTAACCTCAAACTTGATGTAGAGAAAAGCAAACTGGCGTAAATTGCTGTATTTATTGAAGAACTGTCTTGGTTGTTGGTGACGTTGACTTAGGTGACCTCAGAGCTGAGTGTGACAGGATTAGAGTCAATAGCCACTGAAAAACAAGCATAGAAATGTCATATATGAAGGTGTTGCAGGTTAGATCATCCAATAAAAGGGTAAAGAGGTAACTATCATGGGCGTATTCGGGGTCTTATTTAGGGGGATCTTTCGTGTAACTTAGCAGACACGTCGGGAACACCAGTCAGTTCAGCCCAGTTTATTCTCACAGGTGTCCTTTTGAGAGAGGCTTACTCAACCTGTGACTCCAGCTTCTGTATCCCACCACCGCTTTTTCATTGGCTGCATGAGGTGGATTTTTGTGCCTTGTATTTATAGACTTATTGTTTGTCTAGTTATTTTTTTAAAAATATCAAGATTTCAAATATACAGTATTTATTGAGAGTGCTTTGATAACTTACTCAGGTAGCCCATTTCAGTTGTCAGCCACTGTTCAAGTTTTATTTTCATTTTCATTTTTTTTGCCATCTTTACAAATCTCCTTGGGGTTTCCTATTGTTATGCAATTTTCCAGTGCCTGAGCACATCTCTTCAATATTTCTTGTCATGCTTTCCTTTCACAGTAAAAAAAAAGATAAATAATAATAAATATTAGGTTTCTGTATGGTCAGTATGCCAGGGGAGTTCTGTGTATGTTGTGTGCATATTGCATAACCTCTCATGTGTGCCAGGGGAGTTCGGTGTGTGTTGTGTGCATATTTCATAACCTTTCACGTGTTGTGTGCATATTGCGTAACCTCTCATGTGTCCCAGTTCAGTTCAGTTGATATGTGGGAATTTTGCTTTACCAGTGGCACTCCTAGTTGCATATCTTCAAATGTCTTGAGTCTTAACCTCTTCTAAGTTGTAGCAATTCCTCTTCAGTGTCTCTTCTCATCTGCCAGAATTTATACTTGTTGCCTTTGCATCCCCATTTTTCTCATTAATAAGCAAGTATTGCACTGCAGAGTGCGATGCGTGTGAAGGTGGGCACAATAATCTGGACCCTGCTGGTGTTGGGCGGGGCATCGCTGGTGGGACAGGTGGTGAGGGTATTGAGTGTGGACGTCACCGACTCATCACTCATCAACACCGCCAACCACCATGACACATCACCTGAGGATGCTCCAGGGTCACATGACACTAACTTGATGTGGTTTATGCAGGTCTGTATATGAGGCTGAGATTTTTATTCACAGATAAGATGTGCTTTACATTATAATACTTGTCAGGTAGGTCTGAGGTAGAATCTCTAATGCATTGTAGAACTGTACACAACTACAGTAAACACTCAATTATCCATTGTAATTCAGCCAAGGCCTATGCCGGTTAAAGCAAAACGCTGGATATGCAATATCTGGCGGACCATACAGCATTGGGCCTTGATCTGGATATTGTGATTCAATCCATCTCGACCCTACGTCCTAAAAACTTTACGATGAGTAAGAGATGAAAAGTAAGCATATAAAAACAACACAGTAATGATACGGTATAGTAATACAGTACTGTACATAGTGTACTACTGTATTGTATGTACAGCAGACCCTTTCTGTCTGCGGATTTTGCATCTGCGGATTTAAGTTTCCGTGGAACAAACTTACTGTATTTTAATAATGTACTATACACTGTACTAAAGGGTAGGGAGAGACGTCTGCCACCTCTTGGAAGCGTACCTTAGTCTTCTCTGTGGCTTTTGCCAGGTGGAGGACAATGTTTTCTTCAGCCTCCCGTCCGATTCCGTTCTTGCCTTACGCGGACCTCTTGCCTTGTCCACCCTTGCCAACCCTCTTTCCATGGATACTAGGAAAGGACTCAGTGTTAGTGCCATAGAGTGTATCATAGATGCTACTGTGTCTAGTTCATCTAGCAGTGGAGAAGTTATCATTGAGATCAAAGCCAAAGTCAGGGCCTTGCACATAGCCTATGTACAAATACACCTGCTTCAAGCCCCAAAGTTACTCATCTTCATCACGTCCTTACTCATTGGTGCGACTCCTGCAGTCCTGGGAATGCTTTCATTCTCAAGAAGAAGATTTGGTGAGTAATATGATCTTTAAGTTGTTTCCATGACTGCTATACATTCCCAGATATGAAGATTTGAGCAGCCGTAGTGAGAGAGTGGCCGTGCCAAAATAATGTCGGCACGTAGGGTATACAGTATACAGCCGAGAGCTGCTCCAGATATTGCGTTGGGCCAGATATTGTGACGATGTATAATTGAGAGTTTACTGTACTGGATTCTGTATTAGGGCTTTTGAGAACCAGCATTCTGTTAATGTGTACAGTAGTAGGTAAACTACAGTTGTTGTTGTGGCTCTGGGCACAGTTGAATGTGAAATAGGTCAACTTAGGCTGAAGTTTCCCTTGTCTTACAATTCATTATCCTTCTTTTGGAGAATGGAGAGGGAGTTGAGGGACTTTCATAAAATAGGCAGCTTCTTTGTCCAGTTACCATTAGAAGGCATCCCTCACCAGCACCAGGTTGACTTGTGAACCTCTGAATGTATTCCCTAACCATTGTCCAGAGTCAGGTGCTGAAACAAAAAGTACTGGTAGCTGATGATAAAAAACCACACAAGAGAACTTCACAACAGAATATTAATTTTTGCCTTGGTGGTCAGATATCGGACCTGCACCTGAGCGTATTCCAAGACCCAAGCCGCGCCACAGAGTTCCGAGAGTTTTCCTCAGCCACTGTGGCAGCCATAAGGCCTTCTGTTGTCCTGGCATCAGGTCAGTGCTATTGCTGTCATGTCATCTGCTTAGGAAGGGCACTAGAGTTAAATTGTTTTAAATAAATGTTATAGTTCTTTCACCTAAACTTGGTCCAGATTTTTATTCACTCGCTTCTTATTTCATGTAACCCTGCTCAATAGGAAACTAAGACGGTACTGTAGTTCAGCATCCTTTCCATAGGACTCCGTCATAAGTAGCATCATATTCTAGTGTTAATCTTCCATTACAACTGGGCATTCAAGATGGACATGGCAATTTCAGATCAAGCTAAAATAACAAGGATATAGAGTATTGTGCTGGCTTGCAAAATACATGCAGTATTGTACTAAATATTTTAATTACAGGTACTCTCATAATTACTGTATTGTAGCAGCCGTGGCTCAGTGGGTTAGAGCGCTCCGCTCTGGCGGTAGGGTCGGAGGATCGAATCCACCCAAGGGTCATTGGTAGACATCAGGAAGGGCATCCGGTCATAAAATGCTACACGCTCCAATCCAAAAAGGCCGACACATGCAAGCATGTTGCAGCCTTCAAAAACGAAAACATTTACTGATATCTATACATCTTACTGCATATACCAGATGTTTGTTATGCTTTTAAATACTGCACTGTGACACTAAGTACTTTCAGTGTTTTGAGCTCTATTTTGTATGTTACCAGCTCTGAATACTACTGTACTTCTTCCTCTCTCCATAGGTGACCTGACGGATGCCAAGAATGCAGACATGCTGGGGTCACAACAGTACATTGAGGAGTGGGCCACATATAGCGATGTGTTGCACACCTCTGGCGTCCTCAACATTACAACATGGCTGGACATTAGGGGCAATCATGGTACACTGCTGCCACCATACTCAGTTTTTCCCTCTTTACTTCCATAATATCAGATCACAGTAAATAACAAAACACTTCCCCTGAAGGAATCCTCATAGTTAATTTGAACATGATACAGCTGATGTTTTGTATGGACCAGAAACTAAACAACATTCCAAAACCAGCTAATTACTCCCCAGTAGTTGCTAAAAAATATTTATCATCTTTGCAATCCAGAACATGACTTTTTTTTTTTTTTACATGCTGGGGATATAAATCTCTAGAGAAAGGAAGACTTAGAATGAGTACTGTAAATGTAATGTAGCCATTGTAAAGCACTGCATAGCCTTGCTGTTCCAAGCTTATAATTGGCTTTGCTTTCACGACATCCACAGACAACTTTAACGTAGCATCCCTGGACAGTGCTGACAATTTCTACCAGCGGTACAGTGTTCAGGGGCAGGAACACCCTCGCTCCTACCTCTACACACACAGCCGGGGCTCACTGTCTGTCTCCTTCATTGCTGTTGACGCCTGCCTCCTCCCTGGCCCTCGTAGACCCTTCAACTTCATTGGTATGATGTGCATTTGGTGAATGCCTGGTGGTCTGATGTAGCGACGTAATGTGCTGGTTGGCATGAAGGTCAGCTGCCCTGCACATTGGTGTGATTCCCTAAGGGTGCTGATACACTTGACCAAAATGTGATTAGCAAGTGGAAATGAGGCACAGGGTTCCATCCAGGGTTCAGACAACTCTGTTTCATTTCTTCTTGTGATCAGATATTTCAAGCAAGTGTATCTGCACACCCCAAATTTTATTTTTCTTTAGGTACAGTTATTTATACAACACTTCAGACCACAAAAATTTCTCTAGGACACCTAGAGCTTAAAAAAAACGAATGAACCAACAAACCTCTTATCATATTAATTGTCATTAGCACTTTTGACTTCTTGTAAAATTGCTGAGAAGCTTTTCATTGAAGAGGACACTACATAAATGAGTATGTGGTGTCATAATTATTGCAAACTCCCAGACTTTCCTGTTTATAATGAAAAAAATGTACTTTTTCAGTAACGGGGACAGTGGAGCACATGTATAGTACAATATATTGTTCAAAGCAATGCAGTTTTTTATTTGATAAGACACATTGGTAGTGCATTATTTTGTGCACTAGTGAATTCTTTAGGAGGTCTGGCACTTTTGAGAAAAAGATGCTTAAGTATTATTACTCTTATTCTGTGGGGCGACATAGGATTGGATAATGGATGCATTATTATTAGTAGTAGTACTCTTATTATTATTATTATTATTATTTTTTGTTATTTGATTGGATGGTGGATGGATGGATGGATTATATTATTATTATAACAGGTATGGTGCCTCCATCCGAGATGAGGTTACTACAGGAGTTTCAAGTTGAGGCCAGCCGTCGCAGCAACCACACTATCTGGTTTGGTCACTACCCGACTTCATGCATCCTGGCCCCTGAACCAGGCATGCGGCGCGTGGCAGGGGGCCGGGGCAGCCTGGTCTACCTGTGTGGTCACCTACATACCCTTGGGGGCCTCGTGCCAAACATGTACACACGTCAACACACTGGTGCACTTGAACTGGAACTGGCAGACTGGAAGGATGCACGAGTGTAGGTTGTCTTAAGTTTACCCTTTCACGCTGACATCTCATATTTAATGTGCATGTTTGTAATGTATGATTGCATAGCTAAAGGTGATTCTTTTCCACACAAACTTTCCACCGTTACCTCATGTCTTGGCAGGTTCCGAGTGGCAGCCATCGACCACGGATTATTCTCCTTTGTAGACGTGGCTCACAACACTTGGCCGGTGATCCTGGTGACCAACCCGAAGCACGCACTGTTCACCATGCCACACCGCGAGCCCTTGCACCTCATGCTTTACTCCTCACATGTCAGGTTTGGACCACCTGCACTATCTGATGGCAAAGTGGAGGTTGTAGCTTCTCTGTGGTCAGTAGATTTATGTACAGGTATTTCTGGAAATAAGAATTGCTGTACAGCAATGCAGCATAACCTACACTCTCAGGCTTTTTGCATACAGAAGATGCATGATACACAAGTTGTTGATGTGGTCCCTTGTTCATTCAAACATTGATCCTGTTGAACTGCAGGCTTAAGTTACCATTCTCCTACAATTCACCATCCTCCTTTTGAGAGATAGGGAGGGAGTTGAGAAACCTGTGTATAACCTGGCAGCAGAGCCACCTAGGTATATCGCTGTCACCCTGTGAAGGCATCCCACTTCAGCACCTGATGTATGGGACTCTGGTGATGCTGATCTATTGATGTGCACCCTTGACATTGTGGAAGCATGTAGATAAAGCATATAGTCCGTTGGTGAATGAGGATCGTTGTGCTACTTTATTCTGATAGCATATGGTATAGTACAGTTCTGTGCTGAAATTCCATTCCATCCACCCATGAAAATGCACTCTGGCACGTTTATATGTTTAACTCTTGATTTACTTAGTTTTCTTCAGTAATTCACTATCTTATTCCCTGTATATATTTTTTTTCATATGCAGTACTGCAGTGGTTTGTATAAATAAAATATTGAAATTGATGTATTTTATATTAAACTGTACAGTAATACGTAAACTTTTAGCAGTATCTGTTATACATTGCAGAGCAACTTTTAGCACTGTAATGTATGAGGACAAGAAATTAATGTATTACTTTAATTATATGGTTTAGACTATAATAGACTGAATAATTTAAACAGGGTGTTGTTGTGGTCATTGACACCAATCACCGAGGCACGTGTGAGGGTTGGGGATTTGTCAGACTGGGTGCCTCTAACACATGTAGAAGGTCCCCTCTACGTGGCTTCCTGGCACCCTCACCGCTATACTGACGGCCTATACAACATTGAGGTCAGTGCCATTGTGTTCAGTCTATGAGGAATGAATTCAGGTTAAAGAGATTCTGTACAGTTTGTGAAGAATATGTTCATGTTTATGAGATTATGTTTAGTCTATGAGGAATGTGTTCAGATTACCATATTGAGATTTTGTTTGGTTTGCGAAGATGGTGTTCTTGCATTTTTTTTTTCCCCCCCACCCCAGTCCACAGTGTGGTTGGTGTATAGCTTATCACTCACATGATCTCGCAGGGAAGAGGAACTGGTCACTATCACCTAAAATGTCTAAACAGAGTAGAAAAGCCCTGGCTCAGTATGCTCCTGTTGGTACAATAAAGGATTGGATGGTGAATGAATGAATAAATATACATGCTCTTGAATTCTTTAACCTACTTTTAGTTTACTGTATTTTTGCAGCCTCCAGACAATTTTATTAAATTAGGGAAAGGCCTTACATATTGAAGGAGTCATCAAAAGCCTTATCAAACCTACAATTTGCTAAATGTTCTCTAAACAGAATTAAATCATCTGGAAGTGGTAATGATAAAGTAAAAAAAACAAAAACAGATCAAAGGGTTAATCTTTTCATTACCTGAGATTTTTTTTTTTTAATCCTTTCTTTATCTGTCTGTCAGTCGGCCAGTCTTTTATTGCCTCATCAGGAGCATGGGAGTCCAGGTCCAGCTTACACTGCCAAGACATGAAAAGTGGGGCTGTAAAATAAGAGAGACAGTTGTCATTTTATTCTTTACCCAAAATTTTGTCTTTATATGGTTTGTGACTGTTCATTTGATGCAGGTGTATGCACGAGACCGGAGTGGCCGTGAACAGACAGTGACACAGCCATTCTCCCTGGATGGGTCACAGCCTTCATTCAGATTCTGGCCAAGGGCTTTGCTTATGTCAAATGTATCCATGTGTGTAAGTATGTAAGAGAAAAATATGTTTTTCATAAATGGTACATTGTATAAAGAAAAAAGATTTGCAGTTTTTCGTCCAGACTTGAGATATCCTAGTATTACATCTTTGAATGAAAAGGTTATCCTGTTGCTGATTTACATTGTCTAGTCTAAACCTGAAGAAAAATGCAAGTATGATAAAACCTGCAAACCACTTTCAATAATCTAGTACTGTACTAGCCAGAATGAAATACAGTACTGGAGTGTGACATTACCACTGAAACCACACATGAGACTTGCATGTTGACTACTGCAAATATACAGTAAGTCATCAATAGATGTTGGTGATGAGTTCCAAAATATCACAGTATTTTTGCATACAACAGGCACTGGAAGTTATGACAACTGGCAGATCAATTGTATAGGTTGCAGTGAAACTTTAATTGTCAAAATTTTAAAAATTACTCTGAATGTAATATAAAAAATAGGTGTAAAAAATGGGTAATGTATCATGAGAACTTGCTGTGTATTGTGATCCCACTTTCAGTTCCAGTTCCTCTTTGGCATCATGGTGTGCTTTTGTGTGGTGCCGCTCTGTGTGTTACGCTTCATCCACCACATGGTGTTAGGTAAGTGGTTACCATATTTAATAAACACAATAAGTGATTTTGAGTGTGAGATCTAGTGATCTGAAATCTCTGCTCCAATTACTGTAGTTTGTTCATCATGCCGGTTTATATCATTTCCTTCTCTTCACTATCATTATTTACTAAAGGTTATTCTCTTGAACTCCACATACCTTCCCTTACGATAAGTTTGAGATCTAGTGATCTGAAACCTCTGTTCCAATTAGTTTGTCCACCATGCAGGTTTATATTGTTTCCTTCTCCTCACAATCATTATTTACTACAAGTTATTCTCTTGAACTCTACATGCCTTAAGAGAACCTGTCCATTCATATTCTGTGATATATAGCACTGTAATGCAAAGTTAATCAGCACTTTTAGGCCTTAGTGTAAACAACAAACCACCTCTGGAACAGTTTTTGTGCATAACCAGTCTGTGAATGGGTCTTAGTTTGTAGTTTTTCTTTTCTTTTCTTTTCTCTGAAAGAGGTGATGTTTTTCATTGTCATGTTCTAGGCTTTTTATTGTGAAAAAAAAATGATGAGTTGGCTTTTTGCTTACCAAGTAAAGTACATTAATCCCACAGTTATCCAGACGTCCATTATCCAGACACTGTGATCTGGCTGTTCGAAATCATTATTCATACATTTTTCCATTTTATCCAGACAAAATGCTTACGTCCGGGTGGAAATTATGGCCGAGTGAGCATTTCCGCCTGGCAGGGACGTTTTTTTCATGTTTTTTTCATGTCACTGCTTGTCTGTGGTTGATGAGTCTGCTTGACCATGGTAGTTGCTTGGCTGGTTTATAGGTCTGCTTGACCAGATTGAGTAGTGTAAAACACCAGGTATAAGTATTGTACAATATACTGTAGTGGCCTTTTACAATGGCTTTCAGTTAGGATATGTACAAAGAGGGCCCAGGAGAGAAGTCTATTATCCAGACGGATCCACTATCCAGACATGCCTTTGGCTCTATTATGTCAGATAATCGTGGGATTACTGTACATTAGAAGTGGTAATTTACCATAAAGCAGAACAAATACTAGCTACAGTATAAATAGAGACTGATGAATTCTAAAGATGATGATAATTGGATTAATAGTTCCAGAAGTATTGATAGTTATGAGATGGTTAACAGTTCCAGAAATAATAATGTACTCTAAGCCAGTGCATCACTTGTCATCCACCCTCTTATCCGCAGAACGGCGACGAGTGCGACCCAAGGCCAGGATTTGGTTCCTTGACCTCTGGCTACGCAAATTGTGGATCCTGGCCTCCGTTGATCGTTTGTTTTGGCCGCTTGTCATTCTGGCTGTGTATATGCCCATTGGTGAGTGTGTAGAGTGAGGGGGAGATTCTGTTCTCATTTATCCTCCCTTATTTCATTCCTTTCACATATCTTTTGTCATTTTCTCTTCTCACCCCTTTCTGAGTCTTGTTTAACTTTGCAATCATCTCTAGGTTCCTCTTTTTATACAGTGTTCTGTTTTCCTTCTTCATTCTGTACACTTTCATTCTTTATGTCTTTCCTTAATCTTGCCCCCCCCCTTTTTTTTTTCTGTATCTAAGTTCAACCTATCCATGGTGGAAAAATAGGCAGAAAATGATATAGCTTAACTCTTTCTCTGTCTCTCCTTGTTGTGTGGGTCCCACCTCTCCCTATCTTTTGGTGTGAAAGAGTCAGTGATGATGATGATGATGGTGGTGGTGGTGGTGGTGGTGGTGGTGGTGGTGGTGGTGGTGATTTCCCTCCTTCCTATACTCCTTTACATTTTGTAATATCTTTACTCTCTTATACAGCAAACCCTCAATTATCCGACATAATTCAGCCAAGCCCTATACCAGATATTGCATAGTACCCCCATCGGTTCAATATTTGGCACTGAGCCTGATATTGGGTTATTATCTGTCTCAGCTTTCTATCCTAAAACTTTTCCCATGAGTAATGGATGAAAATTAAGCATAAAATACAATAATGATAAAATACAGTAATACAGTGTTGGTTGGCTACCGTTTACCAGCTGGTTGATACACCTTGATGCTGAATATTGCATAGAACTGCCTGGCTACATCCCGTTTCGGCACCAGATATTGCATAGAACTACCCAGCTACATTCCGTTTTTACACCAGATATTACATAATTTCGCTGGATATTGCATTAATACAGCCGAGCCAGCAGCAGTGGATATAGCATTGGGGGAGATATTGTGATGTTGGATAATTGAGAGTTTACTGTATTTTTACAGTTTTTTCCATTTTTTAGTCTTGTTAAGCAAACCAATCTCTGACAGGTCCGTGGTTCATTGGTGAAGTGCTTGAGGATCATGTAGGAGTGGTTTTCGCGTGGGGCACCTTTGTCAACAGTAGCTACCTCCCTGGTTCCCTCACATATGGCTATGGTTTCTTCCAGGTCTGTTGTTACATCTGTTTACACACAGTATCATATCTTTCACTTATTGCTGTGGCTTCTTCCAGGTCAGTGTTGCATCTCTGTTATTTAATCCAATATTATTGTACCTCATCCGGAGCAAAGGGACCAGGGGCTAGGCTACTTACTGCAGACATTTAAGATTAGAGTGTTGTTACATGCACATTTACATCTCTTTATCCTGTACGAGGTCAGTCCAGAAAGTAACCGAACTTCTTAGATAGTGCTCCAATGAGCTGGCCTAGCGTGTTTATGACAGGAGCACTGTGTAGCGGCAACTTCGAGCATTAGTCTAACACTAGCCGTGTTGTTCCACATCACTTACTCATCAAGGTACATGCGCTTGAGTGAACGTTTTTAATGCACATGGTGATTATTTGCAAGTTGAACAGTGAAGGGTCTTGACGACCAACATGTTTATGTGAAATTGTTTCAGATTGGGAAAAACTTTTACAGAGACTTCAAATGTTGCAACAGGCTTATGAGGAGGAGCGTTTAAACCGTATGCAGTGTCACAAGTGGTTCCAGTGGTTCAAGCCAGGAAGAACATCCAATGAAGACAATTTCAAAGCTGGACAATCTTCCATATTAACAGACAACAGTCATGTTGAGAAAGTGCGTGCTGTGATCCGTGAGAAAATCGTCGCCTGACTGTCCATAAAGTTTCTGAAAGAGTAGACATCTGTAAAGTTCGTGCCACATGATTTAAAAAAAAAAAAAATGAAGGTACATCATGTTGCTGCAAAATTTGTGCTGCGTCAGCTGACAGATGAGCTAAAAGAGAACCGTGTCATAGTCAGTCAGGAGCTGTTTGATTGTTTGAACAAGTTTCTGATATCGTAACAAGTGATGAGACATGGGTGTATGGCTATGATGTCAGTACAAAAAGGCAGTTATTGCAGTGGTTTGGAACATCAGCACCACGACCAAAAAAAGCACGTCAGAGTCACTTAAATGTGAAGGTGATGTTGATCATCTTTTTCTGATTGGAAGGGCATCGTACATCGTGAGTTTGTTCCACATGGTTAGACAGCCAGTAATTGGACATACTGAAGCGTTTGAGGGAGGCAGTGTAGGCCCGGGGCGTGGACAAACAAAACCTGGATACCGCACCATGACAGTGCACCTTCTCATGCGTTGTGTCCTATCTGTGCTTTTTGGCGAAGCGTGAGACAACCATTGTCCCCCAGAAACCCCGTTTTCCAGATTTGGCCCCTGCGGACTCCTCCCCCTGAAAGGTTGCAAATTTCAGATGATAAAGAGGTACTGTAGAAGAGAATATACTACCAGACTGCACTCTGTCCCTGAAAACTGATTTCAAGACATGTTGCGAACATTGTATGAACAGTGGAGGGGGGTATTTTGAAGGCAACAAGTCTGATTAAGTTGTAGGTGCAGCAGTAAATTTATTTTTTGAAAAGTTTGTTTTTTCTTTGGACAGACCTCGTATCTCCATCAGATTTACATTGATATTTTTTTTATCATGTTACTCCATCACGTAACAATTACAATTTTTTGTCTTGTATCTCCATCTATCCATCCATCCATCAACTTTTGTATCTAATGTTTCAGAACAGTTACACCAGGTGGATGTTTTATTATGTAATTATTTGTTCAGGTGTTTTATGTTATTATTTTTTAAATTTATAGATTGCTTGGTATTATGTGAGTGTATAATTTATTACAGAAGGGCTGGAGATATTAGGTAGACCTTTTCAGGAAGTTATATGGGGATTCAATAAAAAACAAAATATTTGCAAATATGTGCTGTACTTTATGGCCTCGTGATTTGCTTTGGATATTTCTATCTGCAGTATTTTGATAATTGTCCATCATTACTATAGCTAATTAATATCTTATGTGAAGTTTAGTTTCCTTGATTAAACTCAGTACAGTACTTGTATGTATTTTTGTGCTGTCATTTACCTGTATCTGTTTTACCAAGTACTGTATCCTGTCAGTGGTTATCTCTACAGTAACATCTTTCTTCCCACAAGACACCACCCTTCCTTACATACTCTCTCATCTTATCTCTCCACACTTTTCTTGGTCTTGTTCTTCTCCTACCAACCTCTGTGCCAGGGAATCTTAACCTTTTTCCCTGTCCATCATCACCAGTCCCATTAGGTGCCAGTACAACTTCAAAAGATGTCAGTAGCTTGGTTTTACTTTATATATGGATAACTAGGAACAGAACAGAAAAGAAAGTCATTACACATTTAACCTGTTTATTTGCAAAATAGATACTGCTAAGAACCCCTGCCCAATGCTTTTCAGTTTCACATAGCATATTTCTAGTGGTAAACATTTTTGCTTCTTCCAGATGGTGACCTTCCACCTACCTCTTATACTGGCCATAGCCCACTGTGCAGACTTCAGGTATGATGATCATACAACTCATGTTATTGTTGCAAAAGACTTAAGCTAAGAGTAGGTAAATTATTGGTTAGAAACCCACTGGAAACTTGTGTGTAGAAGGAATGAAGAATAATATAATTTTGATTGATTGATTGATGGTTGAAATGTAGGTGTTGTTGTTGTTTTTGTGTCCCCAAGCTAAGGAGAGAGCCGAGGGACATCTGTACTGGTTATGTGGGTGCCTTTTCACAAAGATGTCACACTCCAGCACCCATAATGTAGTCCATTCATCAATCCATCATCCAATCCTGTGTTGCCCCATGAGGAGCGTAAGAGCCCGGGGCCAGGCAACTTGGTCCTGATATTTAAGATGAGAGTGACCAGTCTCACTCATTCCTGAGTGACATTATGTGAGCAGTAAACCCCAACCACCCCTTGGATATAAACCTGCACAGGCTCAATCCGATTGGAGCGCCTTAATTACTCAATAAACCACCAGGCGCCATAATTTGGTCATATAGTTACCACCCAGCATAGTAAATGGTTTCTTGGTGTACAGGAAACCTGCCTATGGGTGACTCTGCACTGAGTGGCAAGCCAGATGGTTCCATAAGGTAGTAAGGTGGTAAAATGAGTGGTGATGTAAACTAAAGGGTTTGTTTGTTGTGTACAGGTTCCGGTCTCTGTATGTGGACCGTGTGTGCAGCTTCCCTCAGTACCTGTGCCGCCACCTCTGTCCCCTTGTTGTTGTCACTATACAGGTAAGAACCCACTAAAGTAGGACCATTTTTACCTGATGTAGATCCCTAGCTCATTTCAGCTCAGTTGATGGACAGGTGTAGTCAGAATGGGGGGCTGATTGGACTAGTAACTAAGACTTGCTGAATTTCATGGAACTACAGTGTACTGTTGAAGTTGTAACCAGTTCCATCAAATGAAAACAGACTATGATACTTTGCACCGCATTTTTCATCTGTCTGTCATCCATTCTTTATTGACTTAACTGGAGCATAGGGACCTGAGAGTTGTCTACGTAGTCCTGACATTTAAGGTGAGAGTGATCAGTTGCTAATCCCTGAGTGGTAGTATGTAAACAATAGAACTCATTCATTCTTCAGATGTATAGCCTTATGAACCACATCCAGTTGGAGTACCTTAACCCACTAACCCACCAGGCATTCTCCCGCATTTTTATCTTATTTTTGATAGCTTGAAAGGTAAGAGGATGTATGTGTGACTCATTTCATTGGATGCCTTTTTGGTAGTTCTTCTTTGCTTTCCTCCTCCTGTTTTGTGAATCCCTGCCACCCCATGTATGGATGGGAAATAGGGTTGGGATGATGATGATGATGATGATGAATTTGCCCTTCACTTCCCCTGTGCAGTACATTACTCACAAATCCCCCTTCTTGTTTTTGTAAAATGTATACTGTACATTCCCTTTACAATATTCCATCACTAATCTCATATACCACACTTTGTCTGAAGTAGTAGCTATGATAGTGCCAGGTGGGTGAGTTGATTTTACCTCTGGGTATTGAGGACAAAGATTGCTCCATATATGCCCACTACTGTTTTTACCTTTTAAGATCTCCTCATAGTCATCATAGTGTTTACTTTTATGTGTGGTTTTTGTTCCAGTTTTCATAACCAATCTGTCATTCTCCATTGCCATTAATGCTTGGTATTATGAGTACACTATCCTTGAAAACAGATGATCACCGCATATTTCTTCTGGCTTGCATACGGCACAATGGCCCTGGTGTTGGGGCCGCTACGCACCTGGTCAGCCATCTTGGGGGCTGTGTTGTGGTACTTTGCAACAACACTGCCTAAACACACTCTCAGGTGGGTGCACTTAGGACAATCTGTGTTTATCAGCAGCTGTACTCTTGTACACTCTGATGTGACAAATGCTAAAATCCTAGTGTTACAAGGCAACCTTTAGTGGATGATATATTGTTAGAGTGTCTGGACGTTGTTACTCCTCACCCTACCCAAGGGTGGGAAAGGAGGTCCGGATGATGATGATGGTGATATATCATACTGTATGTTGTAGTGTCTAGCTTACACTTGCCGTCCTGATGAATTGGCAGTTCTTTAACCTCTGGACATCAGTGCATCCCAGTGACATTAGTGATAAATGTCATCATGCACAAATTGATGAATCACTCTACCTGCTAGTGTAGAACACTTGGAGGTATTACCCTAAGAGTGTGGCTACAAGTTTACCTGTAGTAACTAGCCACATAGTTCTGACTCCCAGGCAGGAAACTCAGCCATAAGAAAATACAGTAGTCATTCTTAACCCCCGCCACGCTGATTCTTAACCCAATTACCTTCCCTGAGTCATTTTTTCAGACTTTTTATTTTAATATTAAGTAGATTTTTTGTCATCAGATCAAGCGTTTCTGAGCTCGAACTCTTCATCACCCTTGTCTTTTTGTTATTTATGCCTCCTGGGTGGGTGTGAAGGCGATAAGTCGCCAGCACTGTGGGAGGTAGAAGGACGTGAATCCGCCATTGCTGGGCTACAAACGAGAACTGAATTACTAAATATGCAGTATTTGGCAACTGCGGTGTGGCAGGGTTTGGCAACAGCTCTGATGATGTAGAGGGAGACTCAGCATTCCCATGGAGACCACTGACTCTTCCTTGTGCTTGAAATTATGGCGCAGAGACCCATTGCTTCATACGAGGTGATCTGCATGGCCAGGGGTGGGCTGCATGTCCGAATTACTAAATATGCAGTATTTAGCAACTGTAGTGTGGCAGGATTTGACAACAGCTCTAATGGTGTAGAGGGAGACTCAGTGTTCCCATGGAAACCACTCTCATTCCTCATGCTTGAAATTATGACGCCGAGACCCATTGCTTCATGTGAGGCAATTAGTGCAGCCAGGGTCGTCCTGCACCATCGCCTCATATGAGGCAGTGAGCTGTGTGGGGGTTAAGGTTGAGACTCCTTCATTGTTGCTAATCCTATTACTCTCCCCCCCCCTCCAGTAAATGTTGGGAAGTACAGATATTAGCTGGATTTAGCATCTAGTTTTACCTCACAGTTTTTAAATTGATTGAGATAACAAATATTTATTTAGGATTATCAGACATGAAATTTGACAACACCAGTGTTTATCTGTTGATACTGAAGTAAAGAATGGTGATTAGAATGTAACTGTATTGTGTATCATTTAACAGAGAGGCAGCAGCAGTGTGGACCAGCCCAAATGCAGAGTGGGTGGGTGATGACACTGCTACTCATAGCTCTTCCCTCTGACTTCATTATCATACATATACACAAACAGTCCTTCCTTACTACATACAGACACTTTTGCGCTCACATATATGGGTAGGCTACACAAGCAGTACACATAACGACAGACTTTTTAAGCCCAGCCACACACACACACATACAAAAATCTGTTGTGGAAAACAAATAGTACACACACACACACACACGTTTCATTGGTATAGTTTTGTTTTTGAAGGCTCCAGCAGCTTGCATGTGTTGGCCATGGTCACTTAATGGCGACTTTCCATGCTGCTTGATCTCAGGCAGGTTCCCTGTTCAGTTCCTTATCCCTGAGGTCATGCTCAATGACTTCATCCCAGGTCTTTTTCAGTCTCCCTCTTACAACCACACCCCTGATGTTAAAACTTCTCACTTTCTTCACCCAGTTATCATCCGCCATCCGCCTTCCTCTCCACATGCCCAGACCATTTCAATCTACCTCTCTTTTTCATAACACCAAAACACTCCAGTCCCATCCTATCTGTCAACTCTTCCATTGTAAACCTAGCCCCCGAATGCTTCGCACTCAGGGATACACTTCTAATCCTCCTAATGATTGTCATTTCTGTGTGTTTGAGCCTGCAAATATCCTCTTCCTTTACTGGCCAGGTCTTACTACTATACAGCATTACACTCTTAACACATGCTGCATGCAAAGATCTCTTAGGACATAGGGAGAGCCCTCTCAGTATCAGGAGAGGCAACAACTCCCTGAACTTCTTCCAACCACTCCTCAATCTAGCCACTAGCTCCAGCCCCTCCTTCAGCACATAATATGTCTCCCAAGTAATAAAACTTTTCCACACACTCAAGAGATTCGCCAGCAAGATCAGTCCTTTCATGCCTGACACATCGCACACATGAAATCAGCATTACCTTGCAGTCTAATACCACCACATCTCTTATGAAACCTCTTATCACAAACACAGCACAAGATGGAATTACTTTCCATGCCCCTGTTTCAAATCGCACATGGCCACCCTCCCTCTTTGACAGTACCGCCACCAGCCCTAAATACCATCATTTAATATTAAATCCCTGGTGCTCAAAACCATCTCTCCATTTTCTAAGTCTTTCCTTTGCCTCCCTTTCATTCTCTGCAGTCAGCACCAAATCATCAGCATACATCTCCCACAGGAGTCCATTTCTAAAGCCACATGAGAGGGCTTCAGATACCATGAAAAACAATAAGGGGCACAAGACTGACCCCTGATGCACACCAGCATTCATGGAAAACTCGTCACTCACATCTCTGTTCACCCTTACCAGGGTGTGAGCACCCACATATGTGGCCATAACCACCCTAACCGGCCACTCCTCAATCCCAGGCTTTCTCATCGCCCACTTCACTGCCTATCTAGAGACTTTTTCGAAGGCCTTCTCCAAATAAAAAAGACAAAGTTCAGATCCCCTTTTTTTCCTTTATATTTTTCCTGAAGCTGTCGAACAATGAATTTGGCATCAGTGGTCCCTTTGCCTGGCTTAAACCCAAACTGCATCTCATCAGTATTCACTTTTTCCCTAATCATAATTATCTTCTTCTAGAACTCTCTCCATTTCCTTCATTATCTGGTCCAAAAGCATTATGCCTCTGTAATTTCCTCTTTCTAGGGCATCACCCTTCCCCTTGTACACATTTACAGTTACACTCTTCAGCCAATCATCTGGGACAACACTCTCATATATAATCGTATTTATCAAGTCAGTGACTAACCCAACTCCAGTATTTCCTGAGGCTTTCAACTCTGTAGCAGTCAACCCAGACACACCTGCTGCTTTCCCCACCTGCATCCTGCCTATTGCCCTGCTTTCAGTAGCTGCATCAGTCAAAGGCCAAGGGCTTAACACTGGATCTGATGGCTCCAGGCTTTCCCTGTC
Source organism: Birgus latro (assembly GCA_018397915.1). Lineage (NCBI taxonomy): Eukaryota > Metazoa > Arthropoda > Malacostraca > Decapoda > Coenobitidae > Birgus > Birgus latro. Next base: position 122,870 of record JAGKTI010000355.1, read on the forward strand.
TCAGTCAAACTCTTCATTCAACAGCTGGTTATAATGCTTTCTCCAGGTATCTTAACATCCTCACTGTTTAGCATTACCTTTCCTTCATCATTCTTCGCTGCTTGCTTATGATATCCCTGTTTTCCCTCTTTGTCTGATTTGCCACCTTAAATATCATATTCTTCCTTTCCATATTATTTAGGTTAACAAGTAAAAGTGTCTTGAGACTCAGACTGTGCCCTGTAAACCTCTTTTCTATCCTTGCAATTGGCAGCCAAGTACAGGTATACTCCAGTTTAATTGGTTAGGTAAAACCCAGTCGTTAGGTGTGGTATCGTATATTGGGGTACTTTTACTATGTAATGTGGAGCATTTACCAGCCTTGGGTTTCCCCCTAAACCAAGCCTAAAACCTGCCCCAAAACAAGTTTAAAGCCAATATAAATGGCCTAACAGCTGTAAAAGAAGCTAAGCTAAGCCTTTCACCTGTAAATAACTCACTAAAACCAACAAATAAAATCTGAAAATTGTCAAATATGTCTGGAAAAAATCAAGCTTAGTAAACGTACTCCAAAATGACAATGTTCACCCCACCTATGGCTAAAGCATATTAATCTAAGCCTAAAAACAATGTATAAATCAACCTAAACACAATTTTAGTCTATCATCAAAATCGGTAAAAAAAAAAAAATGGTAAACTGGGGTTTGGCCATCGTTAGGCAGGGTATGGTCGTATTTCCACCTCCATCTTTAAGCCAGGGTATCGCATCTAGGGGTATCGTATATCGAGGTATTACTGTATTCCTCTACCGCCCCTTTTCCATTCCCATAAAAGCCTTCTTTTCACCTCAACTGCAGCTTCTACTCCCTCATCCCACCACCAGGTTACTTTATGTCTTGGGGGGCTCCTTGTCCATCCACACTCTGATTCAGTAACTCTCAGGATATTGTTCTTGAGAGCTCTGTACTGTTCATTAACACTTTTGTCAATGGCTCCCTGTTCAGCCACCACTCTACTCATCTTGCTACATAAGGCATTCCTTATTGCTTGGTTTTTCAACTTCCATATTTTCCTCCTAGGTGCATAGGTCCTCTTTTTCGTCACCCGCTCCTTAAGCTCCATGTCACAAATCAGTAACTTATGTTACTGCACACACTCCTCATTCCCTATAACTTTAACATCCCTGACTTACCTCCTATCAGCCCTCCTGGCCAGGAAATAGGCTATCTAGCTGCTATTTCCTCCAGACTCTTATGTAATCAACCTACTCTTTCTTATCCTAAATTGTGTGTTGCACACAGTCATGTTCATTGCCTCCCCAACCTCAAGTATCCTTTCCTGTTCCTCATTTCTTGTACCATATGCACATCCCCCATGTACTCCTTCATATCCTTGAGCTACTTCACCTACATGACCATTCAAGTCCCCTCCTAAAACTCCAATCTCCTCATCCATTCCACTTACTGCATGTATAAAGTCATCTCAGAATCTATCCTTCTCTACCCATCCAAGCCTGCCTGTGGAGTATACAGCGATATAAATGAAGATATTATCCCCCTGAACAAAATTTTCACTGCTATTATCCTTTCACTTACTCTCATTACATTCATGATATAAGGTATTCCACCCATTTCTCCTTAACCAGCACACCCACACCACCATATCCATCTGCCCTACAGTTTCAAAAATAACTTGTTACAACATACAGTACACACAATATATTTATAAACAGACTTACTACAAACATACAGAGAAGAAATTATCTTCCAAAAATTTGGTGAATACTCCATGGCTACTTCAAACCATCTGAGACACACATTAGTCTCATTGAGATATACTTATGTTTTGCTAGTTTTAAATAATTGTGAGACCAAAATGGGATGATAGTTTTTTACCCTCTATGTTTTGTCAGTTGTGAATATCCTTCAGACAAAACAGGGAAGGAGGTTGTTGACTGCCGTATAAAATTTGTTTAATAATCTTCAAACATAATAGATTTTTTTCTTTTTTTATGTTTTTTAGTTGTAAAGTATCTACAGACATATAATGGGAAGACATTATTTTTTCTCACTGTACATGAAAGAGTTATGCACACATCTATCATGGGTACATATAAATACACACTACACACAGTTATGTATCATAAACATACATATGCATGTATCATGGGTTCCTTCACACATACAGGTACAGTATACCCTGCAGTGGAAACACAAACATTCTTTTAATATTGCTTCCCTTATCACATACACTCAGGGGGCACGGTGGCTCAGAGGTAGAGCATCAAGCTCGGGACCGGGGGGTCACGAGTTCGAGCCGCGCCCGGGACTGCCGTGCCGGGAGGGGTAGCGCCCTCCTGTTACCTAGCGGGGCTATATGATCTCACTGTAAGGTCTAGCTCGGGGAATTCTTTAATCCCCTTTTATCACATACACTGCACTTGTACTTTCCCTCAGTCAGGATTTGTTCTGTTTTAGTTTATTTGTGGGTATAGTACTACGTTCCTAGAGATGTATGGTGTTTTAGCACACTGGCTTTATGTACATTTGTGAGCCATAATTTCCTTGCTCACTCTCCTTTCCATTCCAGACAGAAAGGAGGTTGTAGCGAGAGTTTCACACCAGATTACTAAGGAGAGTTTGCAACACCTCTTCCTTAGTGATTTATTCTGCACATTAAACTTGAGTATCATTTTTAAAGTTGTTGATAGAAACTGTGTCAATATTAAAGCATCAAATAACATCCATTGCAAGAGAATGAATGTTAAGGTGTAATATGTTGAATAAATCACCTCTTCTGTAACAGTTTATTTTGGTACATCACACCTCAGTATCCTTTTATAAGTTATTGATTCAGTCTGTGTGAATATTAAAGCAGTATGAATTACATGTAAAAGAATGGTAAGGTATGATATGCAGAATAAATCACAAAGGAAGAAGTGCCAAGAATCCCACCCTGTCACCTTACATCTCATGAATGTTCCGGTATGAAGTATTTTCTCTAGTCTGTGATCATTTGTTCTAAGGATGTACACACAGCAAGAAAAATACTGTCATCTCTCCTCCTTCCCCCTCCATGGGCTTTGAAAATCAGTCTCATCATTCTACAGCAACTGACAATTATTGCTTTATTTGACCATAGATCCATATCATCCGTGTCATTTGTATTGGATTCAAGAGACTAAATTTTAAGGATCTTGGAAGGAGAGACAGGAGAGATAATAAGACATAAGTTGCTGAGAGTACCATAGCATACTTAACTGTTGATGTAGAGTATTATTATTTGTATTACTGCTTGTGATATAGTTTTTTTTTTTTTCCCAAAGAACATTTTAAAATTATTTGTGTCAGATGTTGGATTTTAGTCTATGTTGAAATTGTCACAGTTGGATGTCAGTTCTGTGTCTGAATTGATGTGGTATATTATTTTCATAGATGTTTATTTATTGTCATTAGGGATATTATGGTATTAGCTATTACTGCTACCATATTTTGATTATTGTATTTATTTCCCTGAATGTGTATAAGAGTTCTTGCTACATTAATCCTCATGTAGAGAGTGTAGTTTCTTCCATAACCCCCTTGAATCCAAGTTATGTCTTTTTAGTGTATTCTTGCACCTACCAGACTACTGTACTTCCATTAGCTTAGGAAAGGCATCTCATGTTGTAGAGGTATTTTCTTTAACTTGAGAAAGACCTCTCATATTTAAGGAGTTTATTAACCTATTGAGTGCCCAATTAGCCACCCCAGGACCCTTGTCAGTGCAGATTTGAAGTGCAGGTTTGTTTAGCAGCGTCTGAGCTGTGACTTTACTCTCCTGTAATGCAAAACAACTTAACTATCTATACAGAAGTACATATACATGATTGATTTGGAGGAGGGGGTGGTATCAGTAAAGACCAGCCATGTGTTTAAAAGCAAATATAATTAAAAGTAAAATTTATGTGTTTAAAGGCCAATATAGAGGCTGGACAACACAAGTTTAGCTTAAATCCTGCACGCTGCAACTTGGTAAATAGAGTTGTCATGAATCAGATGCCATGGATTAAGACTAAATCTAACTTCTCAAGTGCAAAAAGTCTCTCCAAAGCTGAATTAAATATATCTGGTGGTGGCAAAAATACAACATAAAATACATCATTGGACTGATGGAATTAAAAACTGCTTTGAACAAAAACTTTTAACTAGAATTGCTTGTGATCCAAGGCCTTAATGAATCAAAAACCTGTTGCCTTAATCATGTATTTTTAGTAGTGGGTTCCCTTTATGTGTGAAAAAATATAACTGTGAAATATTTATTAATTTAGTGAAAAGAGAAGAGGTACATTTTTAGTTTTGATAACAGGAAATCTGGCTTTTGTGTAGCAGATTTTTTTTTTTTTTTTTTTAGAACTGGCAAAAGACCAGATTATTATTATTATTATTATTACTTATTTTTTTAGCCATTTCTTTATAATGTCAGTATATTTTAGCTTGTTCTTGCTATCCTACAGACAGTTTTATGTAGCATAGAGAAGATCACTTATGGTTTAATGAAGATTTTACTGAAACCTTCAGAGGTTTTGTCTAAGCATAATATAATTGTCTGGTGGGTAAAAAAAAAAAAAAATGTAATAGACATCCTTGTAGTAAAAGGGTTTAGGACTTGGGCAGATGTGTAGAAATATCTGTACTGTATAGTATATATAACTCTTCCATGCTGAAGATATTTCTCCCATTGTTGTACTTTATCTTTCCGTGTCTTTGGATCCTACCTCACCCCATACTGCAGTGGTTAGGATGATGGTGATGATGATGTCAGCATTCTGTCCTGAACTTGTTTTATTTACAGTATTTCTGTGTTGTGTACAGAAATAGCTGAAACTTTTTTCTTTTTTCTTTTTTCTTTTTTTCTATACCAAAGAAACATTCTGCAAGCATATATTTTACATAGAATTTAATACATCATAAGCTAGTATTAAAAAAAAATTAAGTTAGCAAATCAACACTAGAAGTCTTCATTTAATACCTGAATATTTCCCATGAGCTGTCATGTTACATACCTAAAGATGCTTCAGGCACAAACCAGCTACACCTGATACAGAGTGAGGATACATATTTTATGCATAAAAAGATGAAAGAGAATGTACATTATTGCAAGTAAGGTATTTATTTTTAGCTAATATTTATAGTACATATAGAGCTGTGATTAAATCTGGCACCCTGAAGGGTCTCTACTGAGCTGAATTAAATGGTTTGGCATGAACCAGAATACTGTATTGTATATACTTTGTAATACAAAATATGCTGTTGTGCTGAAGGGGTATATGGAAGTTGTAATGATGATGATGTAACTCCTTCACTTTGAGGGGTCTACCCTGAGTTGAATAAAATACAAAGTGTTGTACAGCCTCATACTGAAGGGATTAACTTTTTATTTATTTATTTGTTTGTTTCCTGATTACTCCTTCATCGCTCATTTTTGAAGGCTCCAACATGCTTGCATGTGTCGGCCTTGGTCACCTAATGGCGGCTCCTTACAATATTATTTGTCCTCACAATTCTGATGCACCAGTTTTTGATTAAAGTACCTGATAAGAGTGTTTTTGCTACAGAACATTTCTTTGGCATGAAAAAGTACTAAGTTCATAACCACCATCCACCCATCATCCAATCCTATGTTCCCCATGAGGAGCATAGGAGCCCAGGACTGGGCAAGTTGGTCCTGACATTTAAGATGAGCGTGACCAGCCTCACTCATCCCTAAGTTCATAACAGTTATAATAATAAGCTCCATCTGCTTTTGTGTGCAACAATAGTACAGTAAACCCTCAATATAACGAACCCTTTTATAGCGAACTTCGGATATAACGACCCACCATTTCCAGAGCAAACTTCCACTGGATATAGCGACCTTTGGTCACTGTATCCGGCGGAAGTGCGCACCCTGGCATGGTAAGTGTACTGTGCCAGTACTGCATTACATTATAGGCATTGTATTTATATGTACAACTTCATACAGGATGATATTTACTGTACATGTACTGTATAACTGCATAAACCACTGAATTCTCCATTTGGAACTTCATAGAGTAAGTTGTGGTTGCACACGTAGGACCAAACAACTCCACGGATATAGCAACTTTGGGTCGGTAATCCCTCGGTTAAAAACGACCATCAGATATAGCGAACTTTCAATATAACGACCCACCCTTTCCCCCAAGTATTTCCTAATATCAAGGGTTTACTGTATACTTAAAACCGATTGTGGACCAGAACTCAAAAGAGTGCAAAAAAAGCATTACGAGAGTGTGCATGAGTTGTTAGCACAATAATGATACCTGGTACTGTGGGTATTGATAACAGAAATGGTACTTTTTGGAAAATATGAATAACCTCACAGGAATGTGAGGAGGTGAAACTTTTGTCTTTGCGTCAGGACATTTAGTGTGGAAGTAGAGGTACCAAAGGTTCTGTTTAATTGAATTACTGTATTTCACGTTTTGCTTTCTGGTTCCATACTTAGTTCTTTCACTGGTACTGTTGCTTTCTGATATTTATTTTGGTAATGCTAGATCATTTTCTCATCTGTGGGAATTCCTCACCACTTAGAGGGTTAACAGCTACCTCCTTAATTCTCTGACACTGGTGTGGTTGCAATAGGTGTATTATTTTGGCCAGTGGCAGACAGTTTTATTGTGCCTGTCAGAGGACTAAAGAGTGAGGTACAGTATATTTATCAGTAAAGCTATCTCATACCAAACCATAGTCTTTTCCAGATTACAGTTACACTCGGGTAGGATGCACATATTCAAACAATTGTCTGTACTCCCACACTATAATTCTGTTGCCCATGACTACAGTTTTAATTTGGAATGCACTGTAGTTACAAGAGATGATGTTAGGGTTAAGGAGTATGAATATATGTGGAAGGCTGTGAGTTGTTACCAAATGCAATAAGAGTCTGTGCTCTGATAACTAAAGTACAGTGGCACAGTTATGATGTGACAGTGCAGTGTTTGACATATTTTGAATAACCCAGCCAAAGCCTATAATTGATGTTGATGTTTAGAGTATGATCATTAAAATGTCCCTTCCTCTTATAACATGCCTCAGGAGTGATTAGGTCCTTGTGATGTGTCAGACAAGTATGATGCTTCATAGACTATGTCCAAGACATTCTTTAATATATTTAGAGTGTGATGCATAATTATTTCCAGGTGTCAGTGATGTTTATATTGGATGTAAAGTACTGTTGATATTTTCCTAATGGTTATTTTAATGTCGTATATCTAGTTATACTGTGGAATTGCCTCAGTGATCACTTTGTGTCAGAACAGCAGTTAATGAATATGTAATATCAGTAGTTTCTAGTATTACGCTTTACATGACCTTGGAGTTAGGGTTACATTTCATGCTTTAGTATGGTTGAAATAATTTGTGGACACTGATTGTTGAGTAATTTATTGGATATGTTGGCTTTTGTTAAGAGTACCTTTGCATGAGGAATGTTCCTCTCATGACAAAAATATTGTTTGTGATATGTCTTGTGATAACCTTCCACTAGTATTCTTAATAATAATCTTGTTCTGTGGTAACTGGAATCAGCAATCAAACTCTTAAAAATCAAAATTGCCTACACTTTTGCCCTCTTACTGATAATCAAAACTAAACCTTGTTTCCCTAGTAGAAATTGTTCATACTGTAAGCATACTAGTTACCTTATGTTTTTAAAGTATTCAGCCCTTTCACTAGATGTCTATGCTGCCTCCAGATGCTTTTATTCAGCTTAAGAGATGTTTTGAACTGGAGGGACTAGAAAGTCCTAAGTGACCCCTTCAGTATAAGAGCCATTTACATAGCTAAGAAGAAAATGTATGGAGGGATCAGGAATTAGCAATATACAGTGTAAAGAGGTTATATTAGAGTTAAAGTTTCAGACATGCTGTTCTTTCTGGGTCTCAGTGCTGTTTTGGTTGCCTTTGTTTTTATCTCAGAAGACACCTGCCCAAAATTATTTTACATACTGAATTGGCACAAAGGGATGTGTACCTTCATCTCCCAGGTGTTGCAACTGAAATTTTTTATTCCACACGAATCACATTATTGTCTTCAAAAAGGTGTATGTTATAAGTAAGCAGTGGAGATTTTTTTTTTTTTTTTTACAGTAATGAACACTTAACGCTTTTATACACATAGTCAACTTATGATTTGAGTTACTTGTTGCTCTGGAAGGATACAGTTTTCTGACTTTTAGATACTGGTACGTGGAATATTTTCTCAGCCTTATAGTTAGTGGTTTTGGAATTTTGTTGTTACACAGTTTTCAAGTACAGTACAGTAATGGATAAAATAAGGAAAAGAAAAAAAATGAGATGTCACAGTATGTCAGTGAAGCTTGCATAAAAGTTAGGGATTTTTTTACTCGAGCACCAGAATTTACATTATATAGATTGAAGAAAATATGCTTCCCCTGAGAATATTACCCCAAGCACCACATGACAGTTTGAACTATGCCAGGAGAATATAACAACTTTTGCAGGTATTTTTCATTTTTTCCCCATCAAGATGACGATGATTATGATGATTTTCATTCATCAATGTATGTTACGTGTCAGGTGCCAATTTAGTCTTCGTCCCCTTTACTAAGATGACATTTTTAACATTTTATCCTTGTTACCACTGATTGATTTTATTTGGCTTAGGAGGGAACTCAGACAGTGGGGGGTTAAAAGTAGACCCCACCAACACCTTGGATCTAAGAAATCTTCCCTTAGTTGAATAAAATCTTCGGGAGGTAGGAAGTGTATAAGACATTATCATAGTGAGGATAGTAAGATTACTGTACTCTCTACTTTGACTAGGCCTAAAACTGCCATTTTTCTGTCATGAATGCTGGGTGGCAACAAGATATTGATGCTAGAATGTGGTGCTAATTACAAAGAATTGCCGCAGAATGGATGTAGAACCAAATTACCATCTTTTTCTGCCGCTGAGCTCCTTGAAATAAGCTGCAATGGACAAAAATCTTGGCCAGGTTAAGGTGGAAAGTGCATGTCATGTACTGTACTGTCAGAGTCTATGAGGAGTTTACTAATGAGCTTGGACGTACACTGAGGTGAATATTGAGTGAGGTATTTTTAATGCTGTACCTATAGAATGTAGACTGACATTCTTGTATATTTATTCTCATGGTCAAAAGTTCATCTTTACATCGCTGGTGGCTGTGGGATTGGATGGTATTACATGAAATATTTTAAGAGTTACCAGTGCTGAGCAAACAGTAAAAGAGTGCCAGAAGGGAGGATACTTAGACATTCAGAGATGGATGAGAAGTATTGGTTTTCCTTTCTTCTTCTTCTTCTTTTATGTGATGCTGTAGCATTATGAAGCATGTGCAACCACACACACAGTATGAGCAGGAATGTGAAATATAGAATCAAGACACAATGCCCAATACCAGCAGAGGATGGTCAATGAACTTTTGCCCATGATAGTAAATTATTATCCATGCTATGCAAAAGTAGGTATTATTGTATTAAAGAACAGTATTATGTGCATTTAGAATCTATTTTTCTTCATATACAAAAAACTTATTGCATGCCTGAGTAAAGAGTGGATTACAATAACTTAAAAGTAATAATGATGTAATGGTTACTGGTATATTAGTTTTAAAAAGTCAAGTTTTATGGAATGACTGTTGTACTTATGCCTGGGAGATTTAAGAGAGCCTGAGATATTACTATTCCCATTTTACCCTAACTTGGCTTAAAATTGCCATTCATTCACCTTGAATACCAAGGTGTAGTAATAGGTTAACACTAGATTATGATGCTAGTCACAAGGATATACCATGAAAAGGATGTAGAGTGACCATATTAACTTATTTTACGAGTTAGCTTCATGGAATGATCTTCAAAAGGGCAAAAATCTGGGCCAAGCTAAGATAATAGGTGCATACCCACATATTCCCTGTGAGTTGTAATTTAGTCAAAACCAGCGTGCATAACCTTAATGGAATGAACATCAGCCTGCGATGTCCAAACAGTGATGTAACCGGATAGTGGTTGTCTGGAAAGTAGAGAGATTACTGTATATATATGTATATGAATATATTTATATACTGAGGAGATGGAAGAAGCACTTTGAGGATTTGTTG